>PNEQ01023867.1:0-64948 GCA_003012365.1 Medauroidea extradentata | reverse complement strand
ATACGATAGTTACGTACAAAACAGTATTTATTGTAGCCTCTTTTGCTTGTAGAAATAATAGCGTACTAATTTCTTCGCGTTTCTTGTGATTAATGACTGATTACCCCACCTCCCCGGACACCCCTCGATAACACGGACAAATCGTAACTCGGACAGCTTCTCCCCCCTTTTAGTCCGAGTTATCGAGGGTTCACTGTACGTCTACTGAAAGGTAAGATCAATAGCTATGTTCCCATTGCGGTACTTTTGGTCATGACATATAAACAGGCAAGGGAAGTTAATAAATCAACACGTAGGAGAGAGTCTGAAATCATTACTCCACTATAAAAAAAAAAAATAAAAAAACATCAATGACAAACACAAACTTTAAAAAAAAATATATTTTAAAACATTTGTATTATTAAAGTTGGGTATCAGTCACCATGTTTAATTAGTGGAACCTCATTTTACTCTCTTCAAGAGACCTGATAAAACTGTTACAAAATGCAGAAAAGTGTAAAAAGATGGAAACTTTAAAAGCAGCAAATGGGTCTACAAATATTAGGTGTAAAATGAGAGAATGAGTAAGAATACAGTATTTTTTACTCATTTTTCTAAATTCTGAGAAGATAAGTATGAAATCTGCGATTATAGCGTTAATTATACCATATTTACTCGTGTATAGCACACACTTTTATTCCAAAATAACTGATAAAAATTCAGAGGTATGCGCTATGCACAGAATATAGAGAAAAAAAAACTTGGGAAAAAGGCTAGGGCGGGTGTTGGGGGGGGGGGGGGAGAAGGCCGAGTTGTAGTCTTAAACTGACAGGTGTCAAGAGTGGGAGGCAGAGGAAATAGAATGTTTCTCACAGCCCGGTTCGCCCATCATTATTTTTCTTCAGTTTCTTTTTCTCCTACCCCCGCCATTGCTCTGCTGTAACCATCGCTGCTAAAACCATAATTTTTTGATTGTCCTTCTCCATGTTCCTGTTCAAAGTGTTACTCAGTGTTTACACAATATGTGGGTTAAAAATTTGCCTGATGGACAGAATTTTACTAGCTTTTACACATGTACTAATAAACAATTTGATGTGGCATAAACAAAAGTTTGTGGGTGGTAGGCAGAAGCAATATGAGAAGTTAATTTTAATGTCTCGTGATCAGCTATCGTTCCGCAAGGAAAAAAAGAAAGAAAAATGTGCGACATTTTTTTTTTGGGAGAGAAGTGTCATGTAGATAAAAACGGGCAAACTGCCGTCCTGGCACATTGTTATCTCCTTACCTCAGGGACAAGCTGGAAGTGGCAGGCAAATAGCAGAGAGAAAGAGCATGTGTATGGTCGTGCAGGTAGGCAAGCCCAGGCATACACGTTGACTCACATACACACATGCGTGTAAGCGCAAGCGCTGACAAGCAGCAAGTGATCTTGGCAGGTTATTTATAGATTGCTGCAGAGAAGGGAGGGTACAAGCCTCATCCCCATGGCTCTCCTCCACCCTCTCTGCCGCCGTCACACTCTTAGCCAGTGTGAATGTTATCTTTCTTCTCTCTTTTCTTTGTTGCCAGCCTCATTTTCCCTCCTTCCTCCCCCCATCCCCTTGATCTTACCATGGTAGTCTCCCTCAACCTACTTCATCGCCGCGTACTCCCATGATTTATTTTACATACTAGCAAGGCACTTAAATTTTTTTTTCCCTGGACGTTGTTGCAAAAATCGTGGTGCGCACTATACACAAGTAAATACAGTATTTATCTTGTGCTACAGTACGAGCATAGAATTTGAAATTATAATGAATATTTAAGCTGCATTCAGTCAGACAATTTTATATTCTTGATTTCCTCTATTGCAACCTGAATACACATTAGAATCCTAAATTTTACACTTTCTTCTCAGAATTAATAATAAAAAAAAATCCAATATTGCAATTGATAACCACACCTTAAAATTTTAAATCGGGAATTTTGAAAAATACGACAACAATGCAACTAAGTTAAATTTCTCAGAAACTGTGGCTTGTAGTATAACAAATATGTACACTACCTTGACGACCATTGCTGCCAGTTCATACTTCTCATCCTGAGGTTTCTTAAGTTTCCCAACTTTCTTGGTGGTTGACAGCCAAGGCTGGATACTGCCAGTCGAGGACATTGGTGTGCACAACCTGTCAAAACAGAAAACCTAGATACTAACTTGGACAAGGCCTTTTTTTAAGGAACCATCCCAGCATTCACCTGAAGTGATTTTGGGACACAATGGAAAATTAGAATCAGAATGGTTGGAACAGAGTTTCAAATCCAGGACATCCCAAATGCTAGTACAACAATTGACCAAACCTTGCTTGGTGACAGCACATTATGCTAAAAAATATTATTGGAGGCAACTGAGAAAAGACCCTGTCTTCTCTCCTTACGAATACCCATGATTCATGGTTTAATTTTTTCAAACATAGTATTCTCATCAAACACACATGTACATACAGTATCGAAGTACTTGAAGAGTTAGCTGCTTGCATAAATACTTTACTGTGTTAAACAAATTAGTGCCGTGCCCTGAAAAGAAATGAGCTACTTTACAAGTAAAGAACGAAAATATGTAAAGGCGAGAAAAGGCCGCTAGGCTACTAATTATAAAATGTGGATAGGAGTGTACAAGTACTTACAGAGCTGTACTGCACGTAGAGAAACATGTAACACACTCGAGGACAACACACATTTTGCGTGGATGCGCGGTCGCGACATTTCGCTGGCTAAGTTAGCTTCATCGGGCGGTGAGCGATAGTACACTGCAGTATGGCTGACTTGATTAAGGTTATAACCAGTACACCTAGCGGCCAGAGAGCGAACTAGAGTGGCGGGAAGTTTGAAAGTGAAAAGTAGATTATCTGATGTTTAGGCCTGGAGGTTGTCTGGATTTGGTGATATATTGGTGGACCAGTTCCCAGCATCTCAGTTCTGCATTATTATTGCTATTAGAGGGGCGTAGTGCCCTCACCACTCTGGTGTTGAAACAGGAGTCGAAGGTGAGTTTGTGGGAAGCTGCATGGGCAGCCACTTGCTTGTCCTGAATGTTTGAACTGGAACAGTTGAGTGGGCATAGGAAAGTGGATTCTAACATGCTGGTCATTGAACTCGCGAAATATTCCCTTCCCTAGGCATTACTGATTATTATGCTATATAAATTTATTTTAGGCTTACTAAATATAAGAAAAATTCAACTTTTACAATTACAAATTGTATGTACGGTAGTTATCATGAATGCTAATGGAGAATGCAAGATGGTGCGGAGTTTCAACACAGCCGCTGCGAGCACTAGTGAAATTTAACTACGGTATATCGACTGTGCGCCATCTGTTTCACACAGAATCAATGGCAACTAGTCTTAATATGCAATGTAAATAAACATGTCTGAACTCAGAAATTTGTGTTTTCAGTTACGTGTATGCAAATTTATTAATAAAATCTTAGAAATGAAAGTTAAAATATGTTCGTGGTTTCAGGTATTGTAAACGTTTTTGCTCAATTTACTTGAAAGTTGAGTGCATAAATAAACTTGATGGTTAAGAAATTGGTTAAAGAATCACTTATGTCGTTTTAATTCAAATTCTAGAGTGATGACAACTTACTATGAATCCATTTTATTGTGTCCAATCTGGTAAAGAATAATACAATTTGGTTTAAAGTCAACAGTGTGAAGTTCGCATGAGTTCAAAAAGTGTACCTTCTGAGCTAACAGTTTGAATGCATTTAAGCAGATCTGCTGGATCCTTCAAAACTGGTGATCAGGCATTCTGATTACGTGAATCAGGGAAATAACACATTAATTTATTTATTAAAATTAATTTTTTCCCCAATTATTGTTACGTTTCTTATGAGTGACCGTGAAAACTGCAGTAGCAGTGCTGCCATCTACGTATTAACATTTTGCAAAACCCCACCCACTTCTTAAATTATCGGCCAATCACAGGTGCCTTGAACTAACGTATTGGACAAGCAGTTTCTATGTACAGGACGGCAACGCAATGGAACAGCAAAAATACACTGAGTTGAACAGCTGTCAATATTTGATTGCAACTTTGACGCAGCCCGTAGCTGCTATAATAATAGCATGCTCGCCCCCCATTTTTGCACTTTACCACTAAAGCCTGCGAGTCTAGCATTCGCCAGCACTTTGCTGATCGCAGTGTTGCCGTTTATTTTTCCATCAGAGTAATCGCATTGGTGCATCACTAAGTGAAATAAAATTGTAACGCAAAAATTTTGTTCAAGTTCCTAAAATAAAAGAACAAAAAGAACTCATTCCTTATGCTTTCGCAAAATAAATGAACGTAAATCAAAGGAACGCATTCACTGTAATATGTTCATTGGAACTCGTTCCTTCTGAACTCTGGGGTTTATTTTCATACCATCACTGCACGCACACACACAGCACATAAGACACAATTTTTAAATTGTAAAATCTTTTGGTTTCTATAATATTGTGGATGGTTATACAAGTTTACTTTTTTTTATGGAGTTTCGCCTTTTTGTTTGGTTTTATATTGTAATTTGGCAAGTAATAACTGCAACTGGTATTCATACTGCCACGAATTGGATAATATATTTTTAACCAACTTCAGTGTAATTTCTTACAATTTTGAGGGTTCCCAAAAGTGAATTTGTAAAATCGCTACCATCACTAAATCCAGTATTCATAAAACCTTGGGTCTAAAGTAGGTGCACGCTGGCTTGGCACAGCTGAGCATGGTCGTGCACAGTCAAGCATGCTGACATTCAGCATGTCCTTGTGAGCCGGCACAAGCTGTATGTACGGCACAGTGTGGCTGACAATAATGGTGGTGTTACACTTTTACTGCTAACGAAATACAATCTGACAGTAAATAATTAATTTTTAATTTACTGTAGTTCCATTGTAAAGTATTACAGTGAAATCTCAGTATAAAGTACTCCAGTATTAAGTACTTTTCATTATAAAGTACATAATTCCAAAAACCTAGAAACAGTTTTTAATTTAGTAACGGTTCAGTTTAAAGTATTTTCAATATTAAGTATACAATTTTTAGTTACCTTCAAGTACTTTGTAATGATATTTCACTGTATAAACCCAACTTTTCCATTACACATTGTTTATTCAAAACCTTGATATCCATTTCCCAAATTTTCAAAATTGTTTTTGAGAAAAAACATGAGTGATACATGGGTAAATACAGAATTATATTGTATTCGACTAGTCATATTTATTCAGGCAGTATATTTATACTTGCAGTATAAACTGGCTTGTACTGTCTATATAAAATGCAATCTCTCCATTGATTAGTAAGTAGTATTCCTTAAAATTTTAACTTGGTAATAATATAGGAACACACCAATCACATAAATAATGCTAGTAGCAGAGTACAATAGAGCAAACAATAATTACTGTCTCCTCCGCTGCTGAGTGGACATTGCATGCTGTTCCTGCCATACGGGTGTCTCCGGGGTTGCAAACGCACTCCTGCTGCGCCTAAATGGCAAGCGCACCTCAGATTCCAGTGACAAGTGTCTCATCGCTCTCCCTGATCCTCTCACAGACGTTGCACGGGTTTTCTTCTCTGTATTACGGCTCCTGGAAACAAAATTCAGTGACAAGGCTTTAAAACTCACATTAAAGTTTCATGTGATTCCCTGGTAAATTTCCCTCAGTTACATTATGCTGGAAGTCCAAAGTAGTGTAATTATCAGACCTCTTTCCTTTCACAATGGTAATGGATGGGGTTTGGTTTCTAAGATGCTCACTTTGATTTATTGATGTAGAAAATATGATGAACCTTGCAATGGGTAGGCAGATTATCTAGGGTATTTCTAACTTCCCTCTGCAATTGCATTTCATCACTGCTTCACCCACACTTAACTACTCTTCGGGCCAGCAGAAATAGAGGCTTGTGTCTTGGGTAAAATTGACAAACCTTGACTTCACCTAGCATTTACTCACCTATAATGACCCCGACAAAGGAAGAACAGCATTAAAATCTTCCTTGAATAAAAAAAAAATAAATAAAAATAACTAATGAGTAATGACAATAATATTCTTGGCTTGTTTAAGCCATTATAGTTTTCTGCCTTCCAATAATTAGACTGACAGAAGAAAGTTTGCCTCAACAACTCAACCACCACTTAAATTAAATATATACCGTAAATTACAAAAATAGTTCTTTACTGTTAAACAGAATTAGGCGCTGTATTATTAAAAATGAGTGAGTTTACATGTAGGCTAGTTTCTTTTTTCAGCTGGGTGGATACTTTTGTCTATCTACAGAAGTCCCTAACTTTAAATACACAATATATTACTTTGATTTGTTTCTCTGAAGAACCTGACCGTCTATGGAAATTAACTAGATTAAATTATTTTTGGTTTTGTTAATCTGTAACTGAAAATTTTATTTATTAGTTCAACTGGTTTTACCTAGTAAGAAAAACTGCAAAAAACCTTAACAGGAATAGGAGTGACATCTGGCTTAAAAAAAAAAGACAATTTGTAGACTAAAACCTTAAAAAAGGAGACTTTGCATACCAATAGATATCTAAACAAGATACTTCGAAAATCAAGCCTCGGTCACCCAGAAAAACGAAAATATGTACAATTTTTTTTAATCTCCCGCTAACAAGGTATCAGTTAAAGCCAGAAATAATGTAAACATAATTTTAGAAACAGACTTGTTAGACAACTTGAAAATTTAATGAACACTGAAAATATATTTTATTTTAGAATCACAACAAAATATGTGGAGTTTAAGTTACAATTAGACATAATCATTAATTTTAATTTCACAAGCACTGAGAACATGGAACACACAACAACATAACTCATATAATTTAAAGAAAATTTCAAATACCTACTTACAACAAAATAAAATATATAACATAAGCAAAATTTTCCATCATTAGTATATCAAACACAAGTATTCACTAAACATTTAAAAATATTATCTAAAACAAAAATATAAAAAGGAAACAGACAACTTATTGTGCTTAGCAGCCATTGTAATGTTCAACTCTTTTTTAGAATGAGCAGTAAAGAACGTAGAAATAAATTGTTTGTCTTCTTTCCAACAGGTTTTTTAAGCATCTGAATAACTTTATCTGCTTTGCTTTCTTCCTTCTTCAAAGACACAACACCTTCCAACATTCCTTGAGCAACTTGAGCTTCCTTAAGGTCACTTTTCTTCAGAGCCTATCTAAGACGTTCTGTGGCTTCACTAAGTAAAGAGTTTGCAGATTCTCAGGTTTCAATAAGTTTCCTCTTCTTTTCTAAAAATGTACTTTCAATCTCCTCAATACTTTTCTTCAGAGTTCTTGCATTTTTTAACCTTTTTTTTTTCCTTCCTTCCTCCTTCAGCATTGCTTCTTTCTCTCTGGCTACTCTCTGTTCTTCGGCTGCCTGAAACGATAGTTTGTGGTCTGAAGCGAGCGTTTGCCATACGCCAGGACTTACTGCGTCGGAGGCGCACCAAGTTCCTCGCCGCTAATTATTTTTAGTAGATTCCCAACAACAATACTGTCCACAAATTAAGTGCATAGCATTGTCTGGCATTTTAAACTAACCCAAACCAAATGTGACAAGGAACTGGTAAAGGAGAGGAAGGGGTTGTGCAGAACAGTGCACAGACGCCGTCCATACATCACCTCGATTTCGACGCTAATTATTGCTCGACGCCAATGCTCACTATCAAAACAATTCAATCACAAGATACGTCGGAGGCAATAATTGCTGCCGGCTATGAGCAACAGAAAAGCTAGAAACGCATCGCACATAATATAGGCCTAAATATAAAATCTGGTAAAACTATTTATGAAAGAGATTCACGCTAAAAATTTAGTTTTTTTTTTTGTAGTTATTTGAAGTTCTAATTTCGAGTAAAATACACAAATCTCAATAATGAAAATTTGATTTTGTAGAAATATAAATTTATTTTTTAGGTTTTAAGCCTTCTTGTATTTTACAATTAATTTTAAGGACAAACTATTTGAATATCCTGTCATCAATTATATTAGCATTGCACTACCTTGAAATGTGCCTAAAAAAGGCATGCAAATTTTCGTCAATCCAAGATCCTTGTAGATGGTCCCTTTCGTGAGCACCAATTATTTATTTATTTTACCTATTCTTCACATCTCCAACTCACATAAAGCTGAATTTTCTAACTATTACTTGTGCATTTTGTACGTTAAAGCAATGATAAATTACATTGTTATCATTATACATCTTATGAATCTCTGGCTAAACCCACCGGTTACAAATGAATCATCGTCAAGTTCAATAAGGTGTGCCATGAGCAATGCATATTCTAGGGGAGATATCAAATGCAAAGTGCAATGCAGGAATAGTGAGACCTAATTGTAAACAGTGCGATCCAATGTGAAACATTCAGGTGAAAACGTATAAAAAGTTTAATTTGCTAACAAATTATAAGCTTTGTGTATGCGTCATCAAAATATATGCAATATAATTCTACATGAGGCAGATAGGTGTATTTTCAAGTTTTTATTCCACAGCAGAAGACTACAAACTACTATTCAGTATCACTAATTTGATATTTCGATGTTTTGAATAATAAACAATGAGTATGCATTGAATGTTACAGAGATTACAATGTTAAGCAAATTCAAACATTTTATATTATGACATATATTGATACACGACAAATATTTCCCTTCATGAATGGTACAGTAGAAAATTTCCACTTAGTTAAATCAAGAGCATTACAAAATAGATGGAAGGAATAGAACAGAATAACAAATTTTTGGGACATCATCAATAATATATGCCACAGTAGGAAAAAAAACACACATACTGTAATTATTAACATTATTTTTTCACAGTAAAAGAGTTTGGCATATTTTTTCAGTAAAATTAAAGTTTCAAAACCAAACTAGGCACCCGAGATAAAAATCTTACATTGTCTATCTATAATGAAGATAAATACTGTATATACAAAAGTTAATTGCTTAGTCTTTGCCCATGTTTTCTGTATAAAACGAATAAATAAGTCTATCTGAACTTCACAAAATGTTCAAAAATTAAATTGTAGCAAGTATAACAGTACATACGTATCACAATCTCAAGAAGTTAAATTAGACAATTTTACATGATCATATGTCTCTATACGTTATGAAAATTTAACTAGTGGAGTCATTCGCTAATCGGTACAATCAATCTGAACAACAATCTTAGTAGAACAATACTATAAATATATTACGCAAATTATTTATTAACCTTTCCGTACATATGAATGAACGCCTTCTGTGCATTGTTTGGCGTGTTACTATCTCTTACAATTCCAATAACTCCATCATAAGTATGTACCCTCAACTATTTAGGGTAGTACTTACGACATTTTGTATACCTCAGGTATATTAAAAGTTTTACTGCCAAACGAAAATTACTCTCAACACAGATTCCTTTTCTACCATAAGTACTACGCAATACTGCTAAACACTAACTAACATAATGTACTTTGCCTATAAACCTACTAATGTAAAGGCATTAGTGGATAAAATTAAACCAATGTGTTTCTTAAACACATTTACAAATGAAAGCCGTTACAAACAGTGCAGAAGTAAAAGAAACAGTACATCCAAAAACTTCCTAAACTGTAAATACAACCTATTGTTACAAATTTGGCAAAAATTTTCATGTTGGCAATTCTCTAAGCTCTTTGGGATAGAAGTCTTATAATTAGAAATAAGAGTTTAACTGAGTTATTGATTTACTAGCTCACAAAGTTTACAAAATACACAAAACAGCAAACAACCATAACTTTCAGAGCACCCTTACTACGCACACAATTACTACTGTGCCACAGAAACGTTAATTAACTTTAACAATTAAAACAAAAAAATGGTTTTCCATTAATTAAAGACTACAAATCTCTATAAAAATATCAGTCACGTATCCAATCAACAGTCTCTCAAATAGTGACAATGTACAACCTTAACAGTCCGAAGTGGTGATGGCTCACCATGAGCTGCGCAGCACCAGGAGTGCACCACTGTCTCACCCTTGAGGTCTTCGGTTCGACCCGTCGACAACCTCCTTTTAGTCCGCCGACTGGCCGCAGCAGTCCTCTTGTTTCACGCAATACTGCTTCGAAGGTATGTGCTTGCAGCCTCACAGTAGACTCTGACGTCTGATGTCTTCACCAGTCTCTCTCCACAAGTGTAGCACCTTCTTCTAGCACGACCAATAGCAAACTCTCTCTCCAAATCTGTCTATTCGGGGTTTATATACTTGGAAAACAGTCGGGGAATCACAGCATTTCAGGGGTCTAAAAATAGACATTACATCATGCTTCGGACGTTGAGCCTCACAGCCCGGTCTCATAGGATTTTAGCGCACATGAAACAGATCCTTGTAACACAGCTCTGCGGGATTCTCATCATGAGACCGTCTGGCTCGAGAGTCATGTTTTTGTATTTACAAAAAGAATATATCATAAAATACGTATTCGCGATGTCTATACTTCCAAGCTGAAGTGCAGTAGGCCTAAGTTTCTTGAGGTACATGATAAATTAGTGCTGTATGGTAACATCATGAGGCCTGGTGTTTTTGTAAACATGAAGATACGAATGTCGTAATCGTTTTAGATATCTTGAAACTTTACTAAACCTGGATCACGTTTCTAAAATAATTTCTTGTTTAACTGTATAGACTGTTTAAACTCAGCATGTGAAAAGTCAACTATTTTACTTTGGCCGGCGGGTTTTCTCAAGGATCTCCTGTTTCCCCTGCATTTCATCCTTCAGGATATGCAGGTGCCTATGGACGGCCAATCGGATGTTTGCACTCGGATTACAGTACCCTGTCCTCGGGCACCTTTCCCCATTAAAAACAAAACAAACAACTTTACCTTTATTAAGCTCTTCCATAACAACCAAAACCTCTTTTCTGAACACCCAGTGGCCATCTCTCTCAGCCGCGAATATAAGAAGCATAAAACAAAACTATGTAACCGTTTTACACACATTCAATGAACCCAAAATTTTCGCTGTCACTGTTTTAGCACCCTTCTCTCCTCCTTCCTCCAGCGCACAGGCCTTTTCCTTACGCGCCGTGCTCACCTATGTATGATGAGTTCAACTAAATACATTTCTGAAATATATTGTTCCTGAGATTTTGATTTCAAGCATTCCACTTTCACGTTCAATTATAATTCTTGTATTATTTCATATTTAACACTACATTCACAAATTATAAATAAGAAATATATTTTCCAACAGCACGTTCCCCACATATCTCACACAGCTATTCATTCCATGCAAAATTTACAAACCATTTTCAAATTCCATACATTTTGTGGAATACCACACACTCGGCAATACTGTATGCAAGCGCCACTTAGAATTGCGTTCTTTGACGCACGGGAAAACGTATTTTTCTTATCTACACGGAAAAAAAAATTTGTTAGTGGGCACAAAATATTTTGTTGGTATTCACCTTGAAAAATTATTTTTATAGCGACAACAAAAAAAAATAAATATATCACATCCCTTTTACTATCAAATACAGAGACAGTTGAACACAGCACAACGAAATACATGCATACTTGTTATTCATTGCGACTTAGGCACTGAACTTAAAATAGTGGAATGAGACGAAAACTTTTGGGAAGCAAATATGGTACCTAAGTTACACAGGTTTATTTATGAATGTTTTCTGCCAGAAACTGCTGATTCCTGGCATGTTCGAGGACTGCGTTGTAAAAACCCGACGTACATAAAAACTGCACAGGCTGAACAGAAAAGTAAAGAAGACAAGAATAACAGTAGTAAATAGCATTTTGTAAACTGACTTTTGTTTGATTTTTGTTGAAATGTCTGACTAGTATGTTCAAGAAAGGAAAACATAATGATCCCAAAGACTTGATATGCGGGAAATATGCCTTTGTGACCTGAAACTCCCAAATTGTGCATCAGAATATGCCGAAGTAAAACATATTTGTCTTTCTCCAAATTCAATTTGTGTTGTGCTTAAACTTACAAAACAATACCTTTAGGTTAGTGAAATTATATGAGTTTTGTTTACTTTGTAGTGTCAAACATATCGGATAAACATTTAAATCAAATAATAATTACTTACATAATGCTTATGTTGATTGTTAATCATAGAGTTGTTCCTATTGGAATGTGGTCTTACAAAACAAATCTCAAATGTATTACAATTATATATTTTTAAGATGTTCAGTTTTGTCATTGTAAACTGAAATAATTTCGCAGTTCAGGTACTTTCCCAAAGACGTTAAAATACATGCATTACATACTGTAATGGCGAATATTTCAGTACGAAAACGTATAAACGTATGCTGGCATTTCGGATATGGGATTTGTATTTAGCTACCAAAAAGGAGTCTCTTATCGTGCTTACCTAATATGTAAATAAAGTACATAATTATTATAGCACTGGTACTTAATGAAATCCTAAAATATGAAAAAGTTTGACTGTCTGAAAACCAGTTATATATAACTACCTTCCCGGCTGCGGCTTCATCCGTTACTATTGTTAAAATTTAACAAAATTTTAGTACCTATTCTTAAAATGTTAAAGTAAACCGGGTACATTCCCAAATAGTTGTGTATCATATTATGGCAGTTACTGTCGTTTGGTCCTCTGCTATATTTTTTTTTTTACAAAAAAAATAAAGGAAATATTTGAGATAACTTCTGCAGGTATTCTGTCAAAATTGAACAACATTATAGTAACTCTGGTTCGATTCCCGGCTGGTTGGATTGTAGTGTTTCATTAGGCAAATCTCCCGTTTCTTCCGTCCTCATTAGAAACACTGCTCTGCATCCAGCTCCCAGCTCATGTCACCCCTCACCAGCTCTTGGCTTGTCCCGTGGCGGCTGCGTCCTCTATGCTTTTAAAATTTCACAACTTTGTCATATACTTCAAACATAAACATTTTCTGCTACTAATATGTGCGTACAAAATATCAGAGAAATTTCCTGTCGCAATCTATTACAAGGGATACTATGAATCTCCCTCACCACAGACTTACATGATACCAGATAACACCAAGACATGTCATCAGAATTGTTATGTGTGTATGGGGTCTAAAACCAAAAGGTGTTTTCATTAATCCCATGGCGAAGAGTAACATCTTTTGAATTATTAATCCATAGCCATGCTCATTTTGCCGGAATTCTGGAACATTTTACTTCCATTTACACACCTGATGTCAGATTTGGGGGGGAAAAAATGAAATAACTTGTCAAGTAAGCTACATTCCTATTCAAAAATAATCTCGTTATCTCCATGGGTTTACGAATTACTGAGAATTATTTGGAAACACATTACATTTTTTAACTGCCTTTTGGGTAAAATTTTGAGAAAAAAACACAATGAACGCATTTTCTTTTTTAAGTATTTATGAAAGCTTGTAAGACTCAATTAGATATCTCAGCAGGTTGAAAAGTATTTGTTTAAAATACATTTTAAGTTTTTCACCCTTCATTTAGAAATTTGAAAAATCTAAAAATATTGTATGTATATGAATACACTATATTTTGAAGCAAAAATAACGTAATCTCGCAAAACCCATTTACTTCCTGTCACCACTTTAATTTCCCAATTTAGAAAAATTCCTTCTTGTCTGGAGTTCACAGCGTGAGGGGAAGCCACCTTGAAAATTTCGTGTGTCTAGTAGGCCAGGAAACAAAGGCTTTAACCTCCAAAAAATTTGCCCAAAGCTGAATTTTGGCTCACTTGCACAGTCGAGCATGCTTAATAACATATCAAACTTTACCACTCAAGACCGTGTGCGTTACATCAAAATTGTGCAACAAAGTCATAAGTGACGCGTTACTTTAGCGTTATACTAAACTGCTGCCATGAGGCTTAACTTTTACCGTACAATTAAAACAAATAGTTCAAAATAATCTAGAAACTCTGGTTTACGCAAACATGTTAAAAATACCTAAATATGTACACTGTAAAACAACAAAGTGAAGGAATGTATTATTTTATTACAGTTGTGGAAATTCAACAACGATTATCAGCAAAACTAAACGTCTACATGAAAAACACGCTGAGTATATTTTGTTGCCCATTATTTTAGATTTCTATTGGTATGTCAGTGAACAAGTTAGCGTATTTCGTTGGATCACTAGAGCAGTCTGAGCGTCGCAGTGTACCAGGTTCGGCGCGGCGGACATGTCAAAAAAATGCTACATTCCACTTCCCTCTGCTCGTTCTCGACATCACTTACACTTAAATTTATGATCAGGATGGGTTCTCGCTTTGTTTTATATACTGTCTACAATTAAAATAATAATTTTGCCATTTTTAAATTACCAATTTGTAGTGTTAATTAGCATTATTATTTTTTACCACTGTTCTACAATACCTACATAAAACTTTACATTAAATCACAGACTGCTAGGCCTAGCGTAAAAATTCTACAAAAATAACTAAAACACAGTTTACCACACAAAATGAGAAATAAGTGAAAACTATATAACTGCAAAAATACAATTATCACTGACATTTTAAAATATGCTGAAAGTACCTTACATTTTCACATAGTGTGTGTGTTGATATGTCCTTAGCCACGCCGCGTCACTCGTGGTGCATGCAAGACTTGTAGAGTAAAGTAATCTCACTACCCACATTCTTCGCCTCTTTCCCCCCACCTCTTACCATTTGTTTAGTCCGAGAGATGAGAAGAGCGAAGCCGAAAAGAACAAAGGAAAAAGCTACATTTAAGGTGGTTCAAACGGTGGCCGCTAGATGTCATAGCGCACAGCGAAGAGGAGTACACCCTCACTCTACGAAGGCTCGCTGACAACTGACTGCCGATATCCGGCTCCCTGCGTTATATACGATCTAACTGCGCGCTGATAACAAACAAGTATGCGTTTGTGGACGGTTTAAGCCTATTTGCGGCTTACTCCCACACATGACTGATTTTCAGCGTGCATCATCCTTAAGGATGCCGCCTACCTGCACATCAAAGGTTTAGAAGTGACTGCACTATAAGGGTGAACCTGAAATGCACATCAAATGCAGCATTGCCACCTTGAACTAAGTGCTGAATTGATGTGCAAGATTCATGCCGTTCCATTATTATTACTAAACTTCTAGTAGTGTCCATACTATTTTAATGTTGGAAACTCTGTAGTAAAGTTCAGTGCACATTTATATACAAGATTTATGTACATCCTGTTAGTACATTTTAAACTACGGCTGCCTGGAATGGTCATTTTTAGTTACATTAGAGGACTTAGAGACATAGTTTTAACAACGACATTTCATCATTATCCGAAGCCTTTTCGTACTCTGGCACAATTTGCACATGTGGAATAGTTTCGTAAAAAGTATTTACAAACACACTGCAACACATTTGAAGCATCTGATAGGCAGCAATCTTAAGAACTGTTCTTTGGTGTGTTCTAAGCCAGACGATAATAAAGTACCAGTATATCAGAAATAAACGAGGCCAAATTTGTTGACAGTCCACTTTCCCTTGACAACTTACACACAACTTTTTTTCTTGTTCGTATAACACAGGGGACTCTGGTCACCCTACTCCAAATCTTTGTTGGTTCGTGGTATGAACCTTTCCTGTGGCATGTGTTAACCTAACTGTACTTGGTTTTCTCTCTACAGCACATTGTGTTGCTTACAACACCCTGCCATGCTTAAATACAATTTACTGGTGGAAAAGAGTTTAGAATAACAGCTATATTGATCCCTTGGTAGGCCATACATAGTAATAATTGCTCTAGTGCTCGTATCACACAGGCACCATCACAACCTCCATTTGGCCAGCTCACCTACTGATAAAAGGCTCTTAGCTAGGCCAACTATGCCATCACAGATTCCTTCAAGACAAGAATAAAAAGTTTTAAGGGGGCTTTGCTGAACATAAACAAAACCTTCCATCTCTATGGCCCATTCACATCACTGTTCTCAACTGAAAATACAACACACAAGATTTCCCAAACAAACATGTGGAACAGGCAATAAAGCTATTATGCAACAAATACTTACGGCCTGACGCTAGTAGACCTAGTCGGAGAACTGTCCGTCGAAAACAACTTCAACTGTCGTGTTGGTACAGGCGCCGACCTGCGAAGGCGCTGGCCCAGCAGTGACTTCTTTCTGGGCATGATTCCTCACCCTGTACAGCACATTACTATTTACAACAATGGACGAAAAGCATAATGTTCCAATATTTAATGAGAATAATTATCACCAATTTAAAAATAGTTTGTTGTGTAATTTTATATATTGACAGTTACAGTCTGTTTCAAATAACAATTCTACTTTATGAAATTGTGCTAGGAAACCTGGCGACTGCTGTGTTTCCCTCTGTCGCAGGTGATAGTGTTTATGAAGCATCAAGGTCCTCAAAACGAAATTCAATTTTTTTTTTTACTTTTATTTATTTATTATTATTTATTTATTTCCCACATACAGTTGCTGTTTACATAGATAATACAAGTACATTTGAACCCCTGGAGCATGGCTCATATTGTAATTCTGTTTTATTTACAAGAAATTATTGTATAGATGGCTAGCATCTCAGCTGAGTAACGTAAGATGTGGCTGTGTCTCGAGATGGCAGCCTATGAATAATATTACACAATGCAAAATATTATACATCAATAAACCAGAAGACACCTTCAAATATTAATTGACAGAAACAACACTCAATTCCCAAGCAGCAAAATACAAAAATAATATTACACAAGTAAGCAGAACATATAACACAGGAGAGATAAAAAGAAAAAACCCTCTGTACTTCCTACATAGGTTAACTCGCACAACAGAACTACAGCAAAAGTAGCAGTAACATTAACTACTACTGCAAAAGTTAGCACGACACAATGGCATAAGCAGTCAAAATTCAAGATATTATAACATGAATAATATGAACATCATTACAACACAAGTGACAAGAATACCTTATTCCATAAGTTAACAAAACACTATAGTACAAGAGTCAAATACAAGATACTACACCATAAACAAGAAAAAAAAAATTATCTAAATACCAAAATACAATATGCTGCCACACCACAGCACTACACAGTAATATGTATTAGTATGGTAGAACACCGTCCCACGACTTAAGTTTATTTTGCAGTTGTATAAACAAGGATTTTTTATACAATTTTAAACTCTTTGTGCTCTTAAGGGCTTGGGCCCAAGTTTCTACATTTTTAAAAATAATTATTTTTATAACGTAAACGGATGCCGATATCGCAAAACCCTGTAACTTTGTTACAATTGATATTTTATATCTACTCTGATTTTGTCGAGACAAAATATAACATAATTGCTGTTGGTTAATAAACCAAAATTCTAATTAATTGATAAATAAGCCACAGTCTTTATATTCAGTGTCTAGGAAAATTATATTACGTACTAGAACAAATTTTCAACAAAGTTACAGAGCCATTTAACAATAACGACTTTCTTTTGGGCTTAAAAAAATGATTCTCTCGCCGAGGAACTCGGGCCCAAGCCCTTAAGGATAACTGGTAATTTATTATAGAGTTGTAAGCCCTGAAAAGCAATTGCTCTTTTACCTATCTTTGTTCTTACTTAAGTTTTAAGAATTTGTTATTCCTGTGTCTAGTACCAAATTATGTACATTAGTTGACGTTTCTATTTTATCATACCGGGTATGTACTATATGGGCAACAATGTTGAATTCATGTATGCAACTAACTGGAAGTAAATTACTTATCTGGTAGATTTCCTTCATTGGAGTTCTGTACGGAAGATTGTAAAGAAATTTAGCCCTGTTTTGAATAAGTTGCAGAGGGTAAATTTGGTTTTTTGAAGCTGTACCCCATAATGAACTCATATACTGTAGGTAGCAGTTGATTAAAGAATAATATGCTAATTTTTTGTCTCCACTAGCAGACCACCTAATCTTCTTAATACTCCTGCAGCTGGTAGAATTTTTTGAACTACTTTGTTTATATGCACATTCCATTTCAAATGCTCATCAATAAATAGACCTAAATATTTAACATGGGGAACTTTGGCAATTTCTGTGTTTTCAATTTTTAGATTAAAGCTGTAATTATGTTTAAACTGTGGAGAGCTAAATATGACAATTTGTTTTCTCAGAATTAATTTTTAAGTTGTTGAGCCTTAAGTATTCATATATAGTATTTAAATCCTCTTGCATGTATCTAAGAATATTTTCAGTGTCCACACCATGACCGTAGGATATCACTGTGTCATCTGCAAATAAAGATGGAGTGCCTTGCAGTTTCAGATTTCCAACGTCATTTATATAGATAAGGAAAAGCATGGGGCCTAGAATACTCCCTTGGGGGACCCCAAGCGAACCGGTTGAAAAGTACATACTTTCACTTCCCCCTATACTTACAACTTGCATTTTGTTAGTAAGATAATTCTCAATTAGTTTTAGCAGAGTACCCCGTATCCCATTATATTCAAGTTTATTAATCAAAATACTGTGGTTTACCATATCGAAGGCCTTGCAAATGTCTATAAAAATGGCACCAGTAAACTTATTTTGATCCACAGCTAGCCTTATATTGTTTACCAAGGTCAATGCAGCTGCAGTTGGCAGGGTGGCCACTCATTGCAACAAAGAAAATTCCCTGATTTTTCCCTGATTTCCCTGATAGAAAACCAAAAATTTCCCTGATTTTCGCAAGTATGAATAGAACATTTTGGCATTTTATTCAACATATTTTCCATTCATGATAAATGTTTTAAGTCCTTTTTGACACTACTGTCAGTGAACTTGGCAAAACATTCATCAGAAATAACTACGAACTTCACAAAGGAGTATAATCACACCTACTTAGCGGTAATTTTTTTAATAAAAATGTTACAATTCTCTCAAAATGACAGTATGTTCCTTCCTGTGACTTTTGTGGTAGCTCAAAATGGACGAGGCAAGAAAATTCCCTGACATTTCCAGGTGACCACAATTTCCCTGATAATTCCAGGTTTTCCAGGTGGGTGGCCACCCTGTGTGTTTGCCTGTTTCCTGAAACCATACTGATGTTTGTAAAATACGTCATTACTTTTTAAGAATTTAACCAACCTAGTTTGTATCACGGACTCAAAAGATTTTGTCAACCATACTTAGTAATGATATGGGTCTATAATTATTCAAGAGTTTTTTTATTTCCAGCTTTAAATAATGGTATTACCTTTACAATTTTCGAAGTATCTGGGTATATACCAGTACAGAAAAGATTCATTTATGGCATCTACTAGCACTGATAATATACAATTTTTACATCGTTTGATTAGTTTTGATGTGATTTAGTCACGTTCAGGGCATTTGTTTTGCAAGCTGTCAATGATTTCCCTGACTTCATTGTGGCTAACGGGAGATAGAAAAAATTATGTACACTATGTTCCAGAGTGTTTAATTTATTTATATGGTCATCTGAATAGGAAACCAATGATCTAGAAAGGCTTTCCCAAATATTTGAGAAGTGTGAGCAGAACTCATTTGCAATTTCCTTCTGGTCAGTAAAAATAATGCCTGCAGTACTTGTGTTACAGTCAATTTCTGAGCCATGTTTGTAGTTTTTTTCCAATAATACTGTTTATGGTTTTCCATGTAATTTTGCTATCATTTTAACAACTTAAAAGTTTGTTTGTAATGTATTTACTATACAACTCTCTTCAGACTTGTGATTATATTGTTTTTCTGATTTAGTTGTTCTTTAATGTGTATATTATTTGGTTTTCTCCCTTTCCTGTACCAAATTGAGAAGAACAGGAGAAGAACACGAGAAGAACAGGAGAAGTCCAGGGAGTCATGCTTATATTTGTCATATTTCCTGTGGTGAATAATTGTAGTTGCTTGGGAAACAGAGTTGGACATGGCTCCTATAATAACCTCTACCTTATTGTTTAGATTTACAGCATTTGATGCAAAGAATGTGAGCATGTTCAAAATTTTCTTTAATACATTGAAATAACTTGGCATTGTTTATTTTCTTTATTATTCCAGTGGATGTTGTTAATATTTACTGATTTTAAGAATGATGGCACAGTGATCACGTAGTCACTATGTACTGTTATTTCTTCTGTGTGTATGTTAGATAACACATAGTCAAGTACGTACTTATGCTTTCCGACGTTTCTGACAACCTAGTGGGTAGTGTATTTAAAATACTGAAATTGTTGCAATTATATGTGACATTGTAGAGATTACTTGCGTATGTTTGTTCATTTGTATTAATATTAAAGTCACCAGCAACTATGGTGAATATATTTTTACAATGGTTCATGTCAGTATCTAGAACAGTTAGGAATTCCTGAACATTTAGTTGGGGTGGTCTATAGTATCCACCAATAAGGCACTTATTTAATTTACCAAAGTTGTTAATTTCTACCCACACTGAGTAGAAGCTTTCATTGTGAATACCCACAAGGTTGTGCTTGAAATTATTACTGACATACACAGCAATGCCACCCCCTACGCCATCGTTCCTACATGAGAAATAAGAATCATAACCTGGTAGGTTATAGAATATGGTTTCTTGACCCTTAAGCCAAGTTTCAGACATAACTATTACAGAAGGATTATATTCTAATTGAGTTAATATCTTAAAATCATCAAACTTATTTTGTATACTACAGGCATTTAAATGTAAAATTGTTTGTACACTTAGCCATGAAAGTTTGTCCCATTTTACAGCCATACTGTGCTACAATAATTACAAGTTCATAACTCAAATTAATTTATAAGATGTACACATTGTGTATTTTGCATTATGTGTAATTTATCTGTCGAAGTTTAGGAATGCGGTGCTGGAATCACAATCGATTGGCGCGGAGCGACCCAAATTACAAAAATTGTCAGCCAATCACCGAAAATTCAGTAAGGTCAGGACGTAAGCCTCAACCCTGATTGACTGACAAATTTTGTTTTTCCCGTCGCTCACTTCACGTAGTGTCGCGCTATTGTGATTTCAGTATTACAACAAAAACTATAAGCCCATATTTCAATTCTCTTTAGTTGGTGAAAAAGAAGTTGCCAATATAATAAACCAACTAAAGAACCAAAACTCTGTTGGTTCAGATGAAGTGCCATTAAAAGTAATAAAATCATGTATGTTTACCGTAGTGCACTTGCTTGCTTACATTTTTAATTTATGCTTGCTAGAGGGTATATTTCCCAACAGACTAAAGATAGCAAAAATTTCCCCTCTTCACAAAAAGGGTGATAAACTAAATATCAACAACTATAGGCCAATAGCTTTGCTAATAGTGTTTTCCAAAATATTAGGGAAAATTATATATGAACAATTAATAAATTTTATCACAGAGAACAAAATCAAACAGGTAGCCAATTTGGTTTTCTAAAAAATAGTTCTACTGAACATGCTTTATACACATTTGTCAGTAAAGCAATTTAAGCTTTAGACAAGAAACTATTTGTCGCTGGTATTTTTGTTGACTTGTCGAAGGCTTTTGACTGTGTCAAATACGACATTCTGTTACAAAAAAAGTAGGCCTACAAGTATGGTATTAGAAATAAAGAAAACAGAATGTTTGGCTCATACTTAAAAAACAGATACCTAATTTACTAAGCTAACTCAACTCAATGACAAAAATCATAGCATTACCTATACATCTTCCACTGCGAATATTGCTGTTAGTGTTCCCCAAGGGTCAATTTCGGGCCCCATATCATTTCTAATTTAATATACACGAATGACTTCCCTTCATGCATATCTTATGGTGAAGCAGTAATATTTGCAGACGACACATCACTTGTAATAACACACAACAATATAAACCAGCTCTGTGAGAATGTAAGAACTGCTGTTCTGGAAATGGAAACATGGTTTCTCACAAATAAACTGTCACTGAATGTCTCCAAATCAAAATGTATGTTGTTCTCACACAAAAACACTAGTATATACCCTTTCAAGCAGTTTGCAGATTTGGAAATTACGTTGAATGGGGATACTCTTACAGCAACCAAAAAACACAAAACTACTAGGTGTAATTATAGATCAAAATTTAAATTGGAAACACACTCAAATGCTCAGTGTAAAATTAAGTTCCTTATGTTTTGCTGTATATTCTATAAAAAATGTATGCTCGGATGCTACTGTACTTTCTCTTTACTATGCCAATGTACAGTCTATAATAAAATATGGCCTAATTCTATGGGGCCACTCACCATACTAGAGACAAATTGTACTACAGAAAAAATTATAAGGATAATAGCTGGTGCAAAGCATAAAACTCCATGTAGGCCTAAACCAATTTTTCAACAATTTATAATATTGATGCTACCATCATTAGGTATACATTTATCAAATAATTTTATTTGCAACAAAAAACAAACTACTACAATAACAATACTATACATACTCATAACACACGAAATAATATGAAACTACATTACTTCTCCTATAGAACTGTTTTATTTGAAAGAAGTCCATAACAAACTGGAACTAAATTCATCAATAATCTTCCTTCCTTTTTACTAAATATACACAATACATGCACAATTTACTATTTTAAAAAGCAACTAAAGCTGTACCTACTAAATAAAGCATCTTTCAACTTCAAGTTCTTTGACTGTCAGGCATTGTAATATTCAAGTTCTTTGACTGTCAGGCATTGTAATATTCAAGTTCTTTGACTGTCAGGCATTGTAATTGTAATATTCAAGTTCTTTGACTGTCAGGCTTTGTAATTGTAATATTATAGTAATATAATAGACATGTCCTACCTATACCATTATGTATGGTCTTTTTGGATGAATTTTTTTTCTTCTTGCATTTTTGGGACTCAGCCCTGTGGCAAGGATTTGCTTAACCTACCTCTTCTCAATTTTCCAACCCCATCAACCTTTTCCTAAATTCCCTCACTCCCGTCACCTCAACCACATCCCTCGTCATTTCATTCCAATCTTTCATCGTTCTCACCATCATAGTGTTTTTTCCTCTCTATATCCTCTTCCCCACCCTCTGTAACTTCCACTCATGATCACCCCTTCCCCTGAATAAACCTCTGTCACCTACCCACCCCCCTCACCACCTTAAACATCCTTACCAGCCGCTCCACTATCGTCCTCTCCTGCAGTGTGCCCCACCCCAATCCTCTCACCATTACTGATGGTCTGAAATCCTCCTTTCTCTCCCCCTGTGTCCTCTACTTATTTATGAGCCACCTAGCAGCCCTTTTCCATGTCTACCACTTCCCTTCCCGCGGACGGGTCCCAGACCGCCGCCGCGTACTCCAAGATGGGCCTCACCACTGTTTTGTATCCCTTTTCTTTAACTTTTTTGTCTGTGCCCCTTAACACCCTTCCCAGCAGGCCCAGCACTCTTCTACCTTTACTCGTAACACACTTCACTTGCTCACCCCATCTTAAGTCATCCTGAAGAATAACTTCAAATATTTATATTTGTTCGCCTCTCCAATCTCCTGTCTCATCTATATGTCTCTCTGACTACCTCTCTTCTGTGTAAATCTCAAAATTTTAGTTTTAATCATATTAATTTTAATTTCATTTTCCTTCGTCCTCTGTTCCAATTTGTTTATGTCCTCCTGCCGACCCACATCCTCTCCAATCACCTTGTACAATACAGTCGTCTGCAAAAAGACGATCCCTACAATTCATGTTTATCCCCAAATCACCCTCACAATTAAAAAGAGGAGGGGTCCTAGAACACTACCCTGCGAAACCCCTGATGTTACCCTTTCTTCATCTGATGAGTGTGTGCATCCTACTCTTACTCTCTGCGTTCTTCCTCTCAGATACTCTCCCACCCAGTTTACCACTATCTTATCCTACCACAACTCATTCAGTTTTATCATTAATTTTACACGTTTGCACCTTGTCGAACGCCTTTTCAAAATCCACAAAACACGCATCTACCTGTTTCCTCCCACCCATAGCCTCCCTTATATCTTCCATCAATCCTGCCAACTGCATCTCACATGAGAACCACTTTCTGAATCCATGCTATCGTCCGTACTCCCATTCTCCTCCATTACCCTTACAATATATTAACTCACCAGTAACTGTATAACTTTTCCAACATTAGATGTTAAGATTCACTGGCCTGTAACTGGCTGGCTTCACCTTCTCTCCTCCCCCTTTGTAAATGGGAACCACTACTGTAGTCTTCCATTCTGCTGGCAACTTACCAAGTTCTAGTGACTTGCTAAAAAGTACCTGTAGGTATCTGCAAACCTCACCTTCCCCCATCTTTAACATTACATTTCCAATTATTGTATTAGCTATAACCTAATATTGTGTTAGTCTACCGATTTCCTACTTTGTGAAACACGTACAAACTCCCAATTTGACGATTTCCTACTTTGTGAAACACGTACAAACTCCCAATTTGACAAATCCGAACATGTCGTGTAAAAAATGATACTAATAAATCAAATCAAAACTAATCTTAAAAACTGATAAAAACAGATTCGATATACCCTAATTGTATACTATACATGTAAGGGGTCCACAGAGTGAATAAAATAAATGCAATTCTAGACCGAAATCCTTACACAAGAAATATATATCATAAAATACTTCGTTTACACTGCAAATACTTCTTGCATTAATAATTCCAAAAAGCCAATTGTACCTTTTCCGGCGACAAATATTCGAGTTACAGCGCCCTCAAAAATTTTTGAATAGTTCTCATAGATTACTAATATGAATAGCATAAACTCCACAGAACGAGGAGGGTAGTATAGAAGAGGTTTATTTTACTCGGCCTCTCTCAGGAGCTGGAAGCGTTAGGTAAAGTTGACCCAGGTCAACCCAGGTCAAAAAGTGTTTAAAACTCTCGGAGGAGCGAGGAAAACGCCTATTGCGTTGATTTGACGGCAGAACCAATGTGCAGTACTACTAGACGTATTTAGAAATTTTAATAAAAGAATCATAAGCTGATGAAGTTCCTACAGGTGCACCAAATAATGCACTATAAATGATAAAGTGCCTTCCAATGAAATTATGAGAAGCTAGATAAATACACTGTACTAAACTTAATTGGTCTGAGGAATAATAATAATTCGTATGTATGTATTTACTATTCCGTTTAACTATATTAAGTACATAACAGGGGGTCTATTCCCTAACTTTTAAGGTAACCGTAACTTGAGAGTTACTGCTAGTCACTTTAACATTTGCTGTAAATTTTCCCGGAGTGATTCAGTAAGCATTTTGCTTACCTTAACTTGAAAGTGAGGGACCGTAAGTTAACAGATGGGTCTAGGGCACGGCCGTAGAAGAAAAAGTCTGGACACTTGCCTGGAAACTTGACCCCCTTGTTGTATGGCTGTAGTTCACTATGTTCACAACAATGCTATAGGTTTTTGGCGCTGCTGTTAGGGCGGTCGTCTCAAACTCCGACCACTTCCTCCCCACTAAGATAAACAATTTATGAAAACGTATTTTTTATCAATTTATGAAATACTTCCTTCGTTCACAAATTTAAGAAAAGGCCTACTTTATAAATTTAACAATGGAAAAAAAGTGGGCGGAGTTTGAGTCCAACCGCCCGGAAAACAGCACCAAAAAGTACGACATTCCCGGTAACTTGACAAACTACAGCCAAACAACAAGGAGGTCAAACAAAATACATTGTTAGATAGGTGAGTGTCCAGACCACAGCCTTAGAAGAACAGGTCTGGACACTCGCCTGGATATTTGACCCCCTTGTTGTTTGGCTGTAGTTAACCAAGTTACCGAGAATATTGTGTTTTATGAGCGCTGATGTTACGGCGGTCGGACTGAACTCCACCCACTTCCTTTCCGCTAAGATAAACAATTTATCAATACGTATTTTTATCAATTTATGAAATACTTTCTTCGCTCACAAATTTAAGAAAAGGCTCTAGCAATCTTTATTTACTTTATAAATTTAACAGTCGAAAAAAGTGGACGGAGTTTGAGTCCGACCGCCCGGAAAACTACGCCAAAAAGTACGACACTCTCGGTAACTTGACGAACTACAGCTAAACAAGGGGGTCAAGCAAAATACATTGTTAGATAGGGAGTGTCCAGACCTGTTCTTCTACAACTGTGGTCCAGACCTATTCTTCTACGACCGTGGTCTAGGGTGGTGTTAACTTACTGGCTTGCCGTAACTTGTTTACAAATGTGT
Source organism: Medauroidea extradentata (assembly GCA_003012365.1). Lineage (NCBI taxonomy): Eukaryota > Metazoa > Arthropoda > Insecta > Phasmatodea > Phasmatidae > Medauroidea > Medauroidea extradentata. The sequence goes on along the minus strand of PNEQ01023867.1, from coordinate 38,833 downwards.
AAAAGTCATGGCGGATTAGCGAGGTTAGAACATTTCATAGTCCGAAAAGACGATAGTGAAATTAATTTATGTTGGAATTGCGCAAAATCCACGTAACAAAATCATTATTATTTTAGATGGAAAAACCATGCAGCTCATATGTATATTCGTATTAATAAAATATTCGTACAGGGAACAATATTTGCCAAGTGACGAGCCGTATTTTTGACGTAATTATTGGTGTTACATATTCAAGATATTAATTGTAATCAGCTCGCGTTTTGTCAATAATTAACAAGTGTTTGTGTTTTAAGTGAAGGGTTGGTTGTTCAAATTGGGTATGGAAACATATGTTCTGTGCCAGACATGATTCCTTGAATACACTTGCACGTTAGTCTTTTCTTTTTTCATATCGCTGCTGCATAAAATTAATGTGTTTGATTGAATTTTTCAGTTACGTGTCCCAAATAAACCATTGTAATTAAAATCCGTGTAGTATACGAGCTAGGTTATAGATTAGAAAATTGCAAATCAGTAAGCCTACAGTAATTTAGGCCTTGTTAAAGTCCTCGGAGAAAATACTTTGCAATTGATTTCATATTGATACAGTTCAACATTTTTTTTGTTTGAGGAATTGAATTCTTCCTATCCAACTAATTACCCACTGAACTAACTTGAGCCAGCTGTCACATTTTAATATACAGATGTCACAAAGTCACCCCTGCTTACAGTAAGTTAAATGTATAAGTTGATACCAAGTAAAATTTACAACCTCTGTAAAACAGCATTAACATGACTGTAAACTATTGTTAATAATAATAATGCCCCTGCAATTGGGCGACGCCTGCAGACAACTACTTATCCTCTCAATTGTTTTCCCTCAAGTGCTTCGTGAACTTCCGCACATACCTACCTGTCACTAAATCTTCCTGCAATACATTCCACTACCTAACTGTTCTCATCAATACGGACTGCCCTCCCTGCTCTGTCCTTCGCCAAGTTCTCTGAATCCAACTACTGGTTTTTGCGTAGCTCTGCACACCTTTAACTAACTTTGTATTTAGGCTAACTCACCCCATTCCTCTCCATTCACCACCCTATACATTCTGACCAGTCTTTCCACCTTTCTCCTTTCCTTTAGGGAATGCCAACCCTTCTCCATCATTAATGAAGGCCTGAAGTATCTTTCATCCTTTCCATCCTGCCCCACTCTTCTCCTCCTGTCCTTCACCCATCGTTCTGCCCACCTCTGCACCCCTTCCAGCTTCTGCACCACCCGCTCTACATAGGGGTCCCAGACCGCTGTTGCATATTCTAATATTGGTCTAACTATGGTGTTTTGTGCCTTTTCCGTTACTTCAGGGTTAACTTCCTTCAGTACTCTACTCTACTAAACATTGAGCGCCGTGAGGGGCACACACATATTGCTGCAGTGGAGGTTCAACGCTGCTGGCTAATCAGCAACCACAATGAGCTCCAGCGCACATTATGAATGAACACTGAAGATGCCTATTGAATTTAAAAATTCAATTAGGACTAAGCCTACTGTACACTCATAACAGCAGTGGATCTAGGAAGCTGCTGTAATTGATTGTAGTATTACTTTGTGATACGTGAAGGTGAGGGGAGAAGATGCGGTGTGTTCAGTGGTCGCAAAAAAGTGTACACATGCATCATGTATTAAAAAAATATAATTTAGGTACGCCTATAGTTTCTGAAAAGAAATTCCCTTGCGATGCAATCAGTTAATAGGTTATTTTGTAAGGGTATGCAAGCCAAGTCACGGTGGTTTAGTGGTAAAGTGCGTAGATTCTAAGCATGGGGATAGTGGTTCGAAACTTAGCACCTACAGAGATTGGTAGGTATTGTGATTTGTACTGAAGTACTAAGAGCTAGTTCCATTAATGTACAAATTTTATCCTATTGTTAGTTGGACTTATTTATGTGTGCCTACCTAACCCTTCACATGTGGTTATCAGATTTTTCATCACTGAATCCACTTCAAGGTGGCATGAACATCACCTGTACTGCTACGCAGGGAAAAGTGGGTATGGTAGTAACTGTACATAAACAATAGCAGACTGGTTGTAATGTAACAAATCTAATAATTATTGATAATAATAGAAACAACCAGTGGTGGTGCGTAAGGCCGTGCTCTCGTGCTGTAGCACTTATTAAATTTCAGGTAATGTGACATCATTTATACTTCTAACCTTTCTTTATAATAGATCGACTGCTTTGCGCTAAGTTTTATAGGCGGACGGAATTTTCTCAAGTAATTTCGCTCGTGTACGCCGCCCTTTTCTATAGTGTAAACCTGGCTCGGTGCTCTCAACGGACTAGCGCACGGTTGTCACTCCTCTTTCCTACCCCCTGTCCTAGCCAGAGGTGCAGAGAGATGCGGGAACCTCGCCTTTATCAACACCTGCTCCGTGCAATGAGCAGAGTAGCCCTACTATCTACTGCGCAAGCGCGCGACAGTTACGTCAGCGCGTTGACAATGATGGCCGCTCGCGTCGCGCACGTGTTCGTACACTGCAGACCAGTAAACAAAGTAATTTTCAGTGTCGCATGGCTGTGTAGCTGACTTAGAATAACTTTTATGAATAGTACGTAACTATGTATTATTATTGTAGGTTGTGGGCATCAGTGACGTGATACTGTGCATAAATAACGAACTTCAGTAGAATCTATGTTATTAGACTTCGGCCCAATGGATACATTACCGACGCTTTATGCTGGGATAATTTGGTAAGTCGAATTTTACAATATTGATTAATTTTTGTGAAAATTCTGTGTTGCTTGACGGTAAGTGGAAAATTATTTTAAGGTTTGTGTAGGCCTTATGTGTTGATTTTCGAGTGGACAAGCACATTAAACGTCTAGTTTTCATAATTGAAGGAGTTATTAAGTTATAGTTATCGGAATAGTTATTTAATCGTATCAAAATGATATGCCGATGCGGGGCTGAAGATATGCGTAGGCCTACTTCGCGCGTGTTATAAAATTGCATCTGCATTTAGACAAGCCGAACTCTAATGTAGTCTTAAGACGTCTCACATGCTATATTGTTGGCATTTTATCTACGAGTCGGGTTCACATTAATCGTGAGGAAACACAGAGGGAACGCAGTAAGAACAAATGTATAGAAACTGAGATTGTAGGATACTAACTTCCCGTTAGTGGTATTAATTGCTTGTGTATTTAACGAGTACCTCTACATTGTAGATAACATCTTTAGGTTGAAAGTTTTTTACAACACACTTTATTGGCTACATTACTGCTTGCCATGAAACGCAGTGCAATTTCTCAATACATGTAAAGCAAAAGTCCTATACCTTTGAGTTAAACATATAATTATTAGCAGGGAAAGAAAGTATAGCGATTTAGCAGGGAAGGGGGTGAAGGACATTATATTCAGAGCACTGAGCTTAAAACATTGACCGGCCGCCACTGGAAACAACACAGTGTTAATAAAATAAAGTCGGCTAATACTAGGTCAGTTGTGAGCAAATATGAATTTTATTACTATACATGTATATATAACGTCAAAATTGGTTATAGTTTCTAAGATTTTGGAAGCCAATGTAGAAAAAACTTGAATAGAACAATCCTAGAGAAAATTTTTTTGCCAAACATATTGCTAGATTGACACATTCATTAAGCTTAATATCCCGCTGCTATCAGATGTACAAAATTGCAACGACAGACATTTTCCCCATCTAATGTCTCTCTTGGAAAAATGTTTTTACTCATCAAGTTAGCAACATTTGTTGTCTAGGAGTGTTCTGTTCTGATAATTGCATAATTGTTTCGATAAACTTGACATTTTTATTTAGTGCACTGATAAGCACTGTGCCTTCTTAACACGGAGATGAAAACAGCTTACATTATCTGATGAAACTTTTATCTGTATAACCCATTACCAATAGTTCCATAGTAAGTTACTCAACAAAATTGAAACACATTCACAATAATCACCCTAGCTGACCCTACTGTATTGGTCGTGCAGTAAAAAGTGAAGTTGGAGCAGTTATTGGACTTTCACATCTCATCCTGAAGGATACTGAGTTCAGTTTTCCAGGGTTATTGTAATCCACTCCAAGTGATGATTCCTCAACACATGCCCTGGTTGAGTCCATTACCCTTTCCCCAAGTGTACCTCTACCAAGTATGTGAAGCTATCCGAGGACGTGTAGAACCTCAAAATAAATTAAATACTATTTGGTTGACATGCACTGATGTGAAGTTAGCTTCGAATCTGAGATTCGAATCTAAGTGCAACATGCTAACTTCAAAAATTTCATAAATATTAACTTTTATAAACAAGAATTTTCATTGATACAAATATTTTTTTGTCTAAGAAAATTTACTATTTTGCTACAACTCACAAAATACCATATTTGTACAACAAACAAGATTAGTTTCAAGTTTCCTATGCCAACAACTTGAATGGAACCATTTCTTAATATGCAATCATGTTGCGGTAATTATCAGCCAGTTTCAAAATACAGCAGAAAAGAACTTTCTTTAAATAAATGTAACTGTCAATTTTTTTTAAAACGACCAACTCTTTTTTCACAGTATTTATACATTGTTATATCTTCTGTACCAAAAAGGATGCATAGAAAAGCCTACGATGTTTCGGCATTCTAAATTGTAAAATATTAGAGGAAAAACTGTTTAAACATAACAGTTTTCTGTAAAACCATCATAATATTTTTGTCGTATTACATAGTTAATATGTGACAAAGCAAATTAGTGCAGCTGTAAAACAGTTAACATATATTCGGAAGGTATCTGAGTTTTATTCCCAGTAAGGCCATTGGTTTTCCTACAACACTTGACATATGCGCTGGGATAGAACTCGGCCAATTCCTGTCCCATTTCCTATTCATCTGAGCTTGTCTCAAATGACCACATTGTCCATATGTTAAGCACTACCTACGTATTGTTATTACGAGTTAGTAATTTGTATTTATGAAAAATTCTTAATCCCATTGTCACTACACATGCACAAGGTAGTTAAAGACTTACGTCAAATGTAGACATATGCACACACTCATGTTAACAGTGAGCATGCTTCTGTCAATACTAATTGATTGGTATTGGAACATTTTTGCAGCAGGTTATAAATACAGATGATTTTGCTTAGCTATTGTGTGTGTTCCCAGTGCATTGTTTATTTAAAACACATTTCAGAGGAGAGTTGTTGGTTACTTTTAAGGAACACGCACATTAAACATGCAAGTTTCAAGCTGTGCAACACAGCAACAAATAATTTTTCCACAAAGTTATCTCATAATATAGTACTCAAATTTACAAGACATTATCCAAGTATTCTAAAATAAACTCTGCAGCAGATTGTTTTTAACAATGGCAGGGTCAGCACCTGAAGTCCTACAGTTCTAGTAATGTGACGAATATTGCACAGTCAAAACCTTATATGTGTGTGCAATGTCAGACCAGGCAAGGATGTCACTCCTTTGCTTCAGAACCTTGAATATGTTTAAACAGCTCCAGGTAGGTGCTAAATATTCAAATGAATACATTTCATTAAAATCTACTTATATGGAACTATGCCAAATAGTTTGACAGTAAAGTCAAAAAGTGTGGAAAAGGAGAAGGGAATACATAATCACACTGTAGTTTATTTTTTGTCCTGCAGCTAGAGTCATGGGACCACAGAGAACCTTCAGGGTAATGTTGTTGATTTTTTAATTTTTTATTTTCAGTATGATGTAGAAACTGCTGTTGTCAATTTTCAGTAGTAAAATATACAAAATACAACTGTGGTAGAATATGTACAATTCTTGCAAAAAAATAACTAAAATATCTTCACATTTCAATGAAACAAAAATATGCAAGTGGAACTTAATTCTTCCTTGCACACAATTTACATTGCAACTTGATACTGGTACTGTTCTTTCTTGTTATCGCATGTACCACATTCTGATCATAGTACAATATAAAATATTTTATTTCAAGTGTAAAAATGCTTATTATGCTATGCCCAGGCCTACATTGGTGTAGTAGGTTCTTTTCGACAGTGAAAACATGACACAACATTAAATTATTTAAGAGCTCTTGGTATACAATATCAAAAAACTGAAGGAATGAATTAACAGTAGTTATACAATGTATTTGCATTGTGGTTTCTAATTTGAAATGATTTCATTTGCTATGAGGAGATTGGCAGGCTATTTTTCGAGTTTGTAGCATTTCAGGTATAATATACTAAATGTAGACATTCCTCTTAAAGTTATCTAGTGTAAATATATGAACAATGCAATTTACCATACCATTACGGATTTATTTTCAAGTTGCTAACTAATAAAACACATGTAATTCTACTGAACACGTATCTCCATTTTCAATATCTGCTATCAGAGAAGTCGCTAACGGAAATATTAACCAACGAAAAATATTAACGCAAAATACAAAACCGTATAAGCAGTTACTGAAAATTAAATTAGCCCATTTATTAAACGAGACATGAAAACTTGACATTCATACTTGCAGTACAGGACAAGACCTACCTACAAATCCGTACACGAAAGGAATGTTTTGACCATCTGTACAAAAAATATAGGTTACTTAAGGCGGGATTCCACTAAGGCAACATTTCGGCAACATGTAGCATGCTACAATGCCGCAAGCAGAGGGTGGTATTCAACTGAAGAAACACGATGCGTCATGTTACACGTGATGATGTAGCATGCTACACGCCGCAACTTGTCGACTCACATTTCAGCCGCAAACTACAAAAATTCTTGTGTCGCACAGTATTGTCCCGTATCCATCAGGGTGTGGATCGGTGCGGCAAATCACATACGACAAGATGGAGTGGCCTGTAGATAAAACAGTAAATTTTATAGAAGAATACCGCAATACTCCAGAATTGTAGAACGATACATTCATTGACTACAAAAACACCCGGGGAAAGACTGATTCACTGAAACGGCTTTCGGCTTAGTATGAATGCAGCGTAGAAGAATTGAAGAAAAAAATAAGAATTTGCATACTGCTTTCATCGATAACACAGAAGGATGAAAGAAATGAAACACCGCGGTGCGTCACTGAAGAAAGGGAAAGTTTTGTTTGGTTACGATTTACTAACGTTCCTCCCGGACACCGACATTCCCAGGAACACCACTACGACATCAGATAATCAACAATGTGATGTAAGTTAATTTCATGTTATGCTGAAATGTATCACTTTAAGCCTGCTTTTCTGTTCCAGTGCATTTGACCCGAACTTAAACGTGTAAAACTTTTGTAACGTAACTTTTTTACTGGTGTAATTATTTTAATTTAAAAAAACTTTATTTTTAGTCATGTGTATTTGTACTGTTTTGTGGTAGGAAAAAATGTACCTGAAACGAAAACTACATGCAAACGAATACAAAACTTAATTGCATTGAAGTTTTTTTGCGTTACAAATTATAATAATGGCCTTCCGCCCCGGTTGTCTTGTTAACCTGTCTCTCAAAGTTCAGGCTGGCCTTAATTCACATAACACTTTGTTAGTTGCACTACAAGAGATTATTTATTGGGTTATTTTGAATTTACACACAAACACTTGGCTCGCTCGGCGCCGGTTATCGTTCCATGCAGTTGTCACCTTGAGTCGCGGTGGCGACTCGGGCGAACCTTTCCTTGATACTTTCTGGTGATTTCCTAACTTCGCTATTTCCTGTGTCTCGCGACAAAGTTGGTGTTATTAGGGCCGTTGAACCTTCCGAAATGTGGCTGCACTCATCCCATATTTTCCCAACGTCACACAGTCTGTTTCCGTCCCTTGGTGTCTCGGCAATTGAACACGTTGTGTACAGCAACTGCTCAATGCCCACAGAAACGACCAATGCCCGGGCTCCTCGATGGGTGCTACAGGTGTGTGTGTTGCCTGAGCATGGTTTTGTGGTGGCTCCTTTTACTACCTTTTGTTCTGTTACTACCCACGTGGCGATATTAAGGTAGCCCTCTAGTTGTCGCCGTCGGTCGGCTTGCTGAGTTGGGCGTGTTAATACCATTACTGTGGCACCGCTGCGGTGCGCCAACAGTCGCTGATAGATGCGTGTGTCAGCGCACGTCAAACGCCCCCCACTGGGAGACAATTTCGCAGAGTGTGTGCCTACATGCAACAAGATGCTGGCTTTGGTGCGCACCGCATGCGCAGAAAATATCGGGGTGGTTGTGGATCTGCGCCTGTTGCTATTCTGTGGGCAGCGCGCCTGCCACAGCGACCTTGTTGCTGCCGGGCTGGGTGTCTCCTGGGGTTGCTCGCACAACACTGGCTTATTGGGAGATGATAACGAGGTCGCTTGGAGCGGCACAGTGACGCATTGTCACCCATGTCCTCAGCTTCCTGGTGAGGTGACTGTTCGCGGGGTCGGCGTTGAGAAGATGTATGGTTACCTTGTACACCCGCCGGCATTGCCAGACCTGTCGCACCCCCTGCCTCGTCTGCTGCTTCGCCTGGATTGGGACGTAATTCCCATACCACTGCGGTATCATCGGGTTCATTCTCGGTCTCCGTGGTGCCTGTTGCAGTGTTCTAGTTGTCCGTGACGTTAGTCGTCACTGTTTCACCGCTCTCTAGTAGGCTCGTGTCTTGTTTTCCATTGGGTTCCCTTTGTGGCGGCAGCTCACTCAGTTCCCCTTCAGTTAGCAAGACAGGGATACCATGGGTTGTTTCCTTTTGTCCAGGTGTGTCTTCGATGTCCAGCGTCGCCTGCCGTGTCCGGGGTTGCTCTATCGCAGACTACCCCGCATTGGCATGCGCTTCTGTAATGTCTGGGATCTGTGCGCGCCACAAATCGTCCCTGTGGATTTTTTTAATGCGCCGTGGACCTGTTTTTACCTGATACGTAGATGGACTTAGTACTTTCTTGATTTCGTGTGGGCCACTTCATTTTCACGCTAGTCCTGCGCAAAAATTTTTCTCGGCTGATGATAGTTGATGTTCGCGCACAAACACCTTTTGTCCTATCTGTAACATCTCTGGTTGTCGAGTGGTGGTGGGTACCCATTTCCCAATGTACTGTTCTTGATTTTCTCGCGCTCATGCAATTTCTTAACATCGTTGTTCCTTGCGCCTTTCGCCGGTTTCCGTTGTTGTGGGTGTGGCTGCCTGCGGGCAATTGAACTCCCCCGGAAGTGGTAAGTCTCGCCCTTGTAATAATTCCGCTGGTGAGTAACTTGTCGCGTCATTCGTTTGCCGTCTCAGCGTAAACAAAGCCTGTGGCAACTGTTCGGCCCATTTGGTGTGGTCCTTGCTCACACGGAGGCGGAGCTGTAATTTGAGCTCCTGAGTTCTGCGCTCCGTGGGGTTTGCTCTTGGGTGGTACACCGGTGTGTTGTGGGTGGTTACGCCCCATTTGCCACAGAGATCTCACCACTTATGCCCACTGAATTGGGTCCCATTGTCCGACAGGACAACTCGGGGGTAACCCCACCTAGAGAAAAACTCGCTCTCCAGTACTGCGGCGATATTGCCAACTCGTGCATTTCCTACCGCATATGCTTCTACCCACCGGGAGTAGAGGTCGGTGACCACAACAATGAATCGTTTACCGCGTGCTGTCCTTGGGTAAGGGCCCATTATGTCTAAGGCAATGGTATCGAACGGTTCCGTCGGGACTCTGGCCTGTTGTTGTTGAACACCATCCAGTCTCCTAGCCTTGTAGTAATTGCAAGACCTACACTTCCGAACATATTCTCTCGCCGCGCATTCTACGCCGGGCCAGTGAAAGGGGCGCATTACATTGCGGGTCGTCTGCTTGGCTCCTGGGTGTCCAGCATGCGAGCAGTCATGCATGACTGGTAGTACTTCTGCCCTGCACGAGATTGGTACATATAGTTTCCAGCTGCCATTTCGTATTCCCACATGTACCTCCAGCCTATCATCTAACACGCGCCACCGTTCCACGACTTGTTGCGCACAATGTTCTCGTTTAATCAGCGGATCAGGCATGGTTTGTTGGGCGGTGATAATGTCCTGACAGAGTTGGTCAATGTGCCTTGTGTTCTTGACTGTGATGTTAGCGCAGGTCATTTTATCTGTCACGCCCTCTTGTGTTGATGGTGGTGGTAGCACCTCCTCCCACACTTCCTCGTCGCGTGCCAGTGTGTTTTGGTCATGTGACCTTGAGAGGGCGTCCGCGAGCTGGCTCTCCGTGCCGGGGACTTGTTCGACGTGAAAGTCAAAGGACTGTAACAGTATGGACCACTGTGTAAGCTTACTACGTGTTTCTCGAGTGCTGTGAAGCCAAACCTAGCATCTGTTGTCTGTGCGTAGTGTAAACCGCTGGTACTCTAGGTACGGTCTGCACCTCTTGAGCACCCACACTACCGCTAGACACTCCCTATCATTTACATCATACTTCCTCTCTACAGGTCCTAATTTTGCACTACTGTAATCAAGTACACGGCTTTCGCCATTTCTGCCTAGTTGGAATAGTACCACTCCGATGCCCTGTTCACTCGCATCTGTCTGCACGTAGATGGGCTTATTAGGGTCGTGTCGCGCCAGAGCCATACACTCCCTGAACCTGGCCTTGATGTTGTGGAAGCTTTCAGTCTCTGCAGGTGTCCAGCTGAATCGTGTATTATTTGACATTAGGCTAGTGAGTGGTGCTGTTATTATTGCAAAGTACCGGATGTATTCCCTCAGCTAGTTTATTAACCCAAAGAACTTCCAGATTTGCTTGCGTTTGCGCGGCACCTGATATTCTTCGATTATTCTCAGCTGTTACGCATAAGGCTCTTTTCCGTTCTCATCGACAATGTGCCCTAAGACTGTTACCTACGTCTTTCCGATGTGGCATTTGTGATTGGCACAGACAAGGCCGTTTATCGCCAGTCTCTCCAACACCAGAGACAAGTGTTTGATATGGTCCTCCCAGGTCTGGGACCGGATCACGACGTGGCCCAAGTAGGCCACTACGCATTCGCCAATAAGGCCATCCTGCACTCCGACCATCATGGCTTGAAATGTAGCCGGGGCGCATTTTAGCCCGAAGGGCATCGCACAGAACTGGTATCGCGTTCCGTCAGGAGCAGTAAATGCTGTTTTATGTCTGTGCTCCATTTTAGCTGGCACCTGCCAGTATCCGCTGCGCAAGTCTAGCGAGGTCATTACTCTGGCGTTACCGAGGGCATTTAGGGCACTTTTTCCACTAACGCATGGTGGGATAGCTGATTTTGTTATCATGTTGAGAGGTCTTAGGTCAACGCAAAATCGCCATGTCGCATCCTTTTTAGGGGCTAGCGTAATAGCTGAGTTATATCTACTGTCAGATGGTTCTATGACTCCATCTGCTAACATCTCTGCAATTTGCCTTTTTATAATCTTGGCTTGTGGTTGTAAATAATCCCTTGGCGGTATGAAAATAGGTCGGTTGTGTTCTGTCTCTATTGCATGCTCTGTGATATTTGTCCTCCTTAAGGAGTCTGCATTCGCGAACACATCTCTCCTCTCATTCAACAGCGCTTGCATCGCCTCGCGGTACTCAGGGGGTACACCATGGTCAAAGTCATCGAGGTTTACGGTTACAGCAGTGTGTGTACGTGGATCAAGGTTGTACACTGTCCTATGCTCCCTTTTGCCGAAGTGGATTCGTCGGGTGGACGTTTCCACTATGGTATTCTGCTCTGTCAACCACTCTAACCCGAGGATGGCATCCTCCCTAAGTTCGCTCACAACAAACGCTATCATCTGGGTTTCAATGTCGCGTATGTTAACGGTGATGTTTGCTTGCCCCATGACTTCCCCACTAGAAACGGTTGTGGCTAGTTGTACTGTTTGCTTGCAGGGTTTCAAGTCTCTTACATCTACAAAGCTGGGTGGCACGAATTTTTGTGTCGCAGTGGTGTCGACAAGAGCATAACACTTTCTACCATTTACAGAAATAGGAATGCGAATCAACTTACAGTTTTGTTGGCTGGTGAGGTTGAGATGGTGCAGAAGTACCTGTTGCGGCGTCTCGTCCGTGTTGGCTGCAGCGATGTACTGGGGGAGGGCGGCGTCAGGCCGGCCTACCCCCTCATGCCGTTTCCCGGCGGCGACTCTAGGATGCCTCCACTGTGTCGCTCTGGCGCGTTAGTGCAGTCGCTGTGCCAGTGATACTGCTGTCCTGGACAGTATCGGCATGGATAGGGTGGCTTCGAGGTCTTGTCCCACTGTTTACGTTCTCGTGGTTATGCACCAGACTTCCTCGGGTCGCCTCATTCCACGGGCGGAATCTCCTTATCAGCAAGTCGCCTTTGGTGTGGGCGATCGTCTCGACTCAGGGGTTCCTCCCGTGGTGGGTTGTTGTTGGGCCGTGGCTTGTGGTAGCTTACACAGGGGCATGTCATCTCATCTTCGCTGTGGCTGTCCATAAGCATCACTGAGCGCATTAAATCATCGTAGCTGCTATGAATAAGCACCGCTAGACTGCTACAGTATTCTGACAACACTGTGGCTGCCACAACTTCCAGCACTTCTGTTGTGGACATGTTGCGGTGATGTTGTTTGATTAGATTAATTTTCCGGATGGAAAATGCAGTGAGAGACTCGCCATGTTGCTGTACCTGCAGAACCGCGCGACTGTATGCCTGTAGTGAGGAGAATGTGTTGGTAAATCTCAGCTGGAAAACTGCCTGGAATTCCTCCCACTTCATCCCGTAGTGTGTCACTGATATGTACCATTTCCGCGCATCACCTGTCAGCTGGTTACCCACGCAGTTGGACCACTCTTCTGCGCTCACTCCATATCTATGTAGTCGGCTCGCGCAGTCACTAATAACCACATGTGGATCTTCAGTTATTTCCCCGGAGAAACTTGGCAACGAATGAAATTTTTTTGGTGTTTTCTGAGGAAGTTCTTGCTCTGCGTAGTCATGGTGGCATGTGTACACAGAATTGCTGCATCGAGCGTGCTGCTCAGCTGGTGATTGGCAGTATGTTGCACTGGTGTGTGTTGCTTGCTCCGTTGCTCTCCGGCGTCGTGTGCATTGGTGACACCTAAACCCAGTGTCTGTTGGTGTTGGCCACTCGTCTCGAGGTACACATCGCTGATGTGCCTTGTACCCACACATTTTACATGTCCAAACATCTGTTCCCACGCCGCGACACACTGGTTGTTGACAGTGTATCGGGTGTAACTCATTCCCGCTCAACAGATCCCGTATGTCTTTCTTTGTCTCCGTCTCGCACCTCGCGCACGTGAGATGTCCGTTGCCATCACACCCTAAAAAGTTGTAACACTGTTGTCTGCCTGCTCGTCGGAATCCGTGTGCAACTGGTCGTCGGACTTTGCAATCACATGGTTCAGTGAGGAGCGGGTTGTTGAATCCTGTGCTATTATGCGGTCTCATGCAGTCCCAGTACAGTTCTGCATCACGACCTAGGGACATCTGCGTTAGCGTTGTGTGCGCATGGTTCACACATTCAATGGCCTCCCGGAGGCGCTGTTTACTGTCCATATGTTTACACTGGCATGTTGCCCTAAGGGTCCCAACTCGTCAAGGCTACCTAATTCCGCTGTCACTTTCACACATGCGTGACAGAGTGCTGTCAGCAGTCCGCCTGACGTCTGCATGTTTGTTTACGGTCTGCGCGCACGTGGGTTTGTTTACACTCTCGGCTGCCTTCCCCTTCGCACGCTCGGAGGGGTGGTAGTACCGCTCTGTGGGTGGTCGGCTGAGGGAGGGAGGGGTGATGGTGATGGTGGTGTCTGACTCTCTCTGACGTCACGCTCGTGGCATGCGCATCACGTGACATGTCGCGCCGCTCTGTCGCCCGTTTCCCGCGCATTTGGACACAGCACCACGGCACTTTGAACATACATACATGAACGTCCCAAAATTTTCCCGTCGACACTGTTCATCCCGTCACAGATTTCACCCCAGTCCCCGTAAATGCTTATAATATTAAAACTCAACCATTTCATCACTTTTTTCGCGTCCCTTTTTCGTTGTTGTTCCTGTTTGCGTCATGTGTTGCTTGCAAGTTGTCTGTTGAAATGTTTATGCCACACGTTGCAGGGCGCCATCTTGATGTGTCGGTGGCGAGGCCAAAGGGAAAAGTGGGTGCCTCAGTGCCATTACCAGGGCACTAAGCGAGTATCGGGTTCTCCATCCCAACTTTCCGTGGGCTGCCGGCTGCTGCTGGGGCGTGGGTCTGCCGCCCGTGTGGCTGTGTCCCTTTGAGTCCTCAATGTCCTTGGTAGAAGTGGGTGTTGAACCCACGAGGTGCTGGTTTTAAAAGGAAATGCCCAGACGGAGCAATGTTCAAAATAACACTAAACGTACGTCTGGACTACGTTTATTGTTCCCGATAACGTAAAACATGGACTCGCGTACGTGAAGCAGATCCCCCTCTCGACGCCTGGGGGTGGCGAATACAGTAAACCGCGGTATTGCGCGACTATTACACTAAAATAAACATAAATCCTCGGGTGAAACTTTGAGTCTACGAGGTTGGGCCGGCACTGCTCCTGGGTACGCCACTTGGTTGGACTACGTAAAGTTCCGTACTAAGCAGATTAAATGAAGTTACTATTGTCCTTACACGATGGATGCAGTACAAACGCGAAGGCCCAGGAGCCGCGGCGTCGTGTGGCCGTCATCCCTCACGCCCGGAACAAGACTAACTTCAACATGGCGTCCTCCCTCGCACAAGGCTAGAAAGGGCGCAAAAAAAATACCGCTCTCTGCTTCCACACATGTGAGTTAAATAGCAAATACACAAAACACTATAAAGTTGACAAAATAACTACTGACACTATAACATTGTCTTTAAAAAAGCACTGATTGATTTACATAAAAAGGCTGATTTCTGTAGGGATATTTACTTAAATGCCTTCCGCCCCGGTTGTCTTGGTAACCTGTCTCTCAAAGTTCAGGCTGGCCTTAATTCACATAACACTTCGTTAGTTGCACTACAAGAGATTATACATTGGGTTATTTTGAATTTACACACAAACACTTGGCTCGCTGGGCGCCGGTTATCGCTCCATGCAGTTGTCACCTTGAGTCGCGGTGGCGACTCGGGCGAACCTTTCCTTGATACTTTCTGGTGATTTCCTAACTTCACTATTTCCCGTGTCTCGCGACAAAGTTGGTGTTATTAGGGCTGTTGAACCTTCCGAAATGTGGCTGCATTCATCCCATATTTTCCCGACGTCACACAGTCTGTTTCCATCCCTTGGTGTCTCGGCAATTGTACACGTTGTGTACAGCAACTGCTCAATGCCCACAGAAACGACCAATGCCCAGGTTCCTTGATGGGTGCTACAGGTGTGTGTGTTGCCTGAACATGGTTTTGTGGTGGCTCCTTTTACTTCCTTTTGTTCTGTTACTACCCACGTGGCGATATTAAGGTAGCCCTCTAGTTGTCACCTTCGGTCGGCTTGCTGAGTTGGGTGTGTTCATACCATTACTGTGGCACCGCTGCGATGCGCCAACGGTCGCTGATAGATGCGTGTGTCAGCGCATGTCAATTTCTCGAATAATATCAACCTGACAAATACAAGTTTGTTGTAAAGGTAAACAGAACAGCAGGTTTAAATCATAATATACCACTTTTGTAAACATAAGTTGACACTGAACTGGGTGTTTATTGTTATTCTTATACTAATACAACTTAATATATTTCAAAGTAATTAAATCCGGGTACATATTGTGTTTGTAATGTTTCAAATTAACTAAATATTTTGCATACCCAATACTGCAATACAGTTTTGTATTATAACAAGTTAGCACAAAAAACAGCGAAAGAAGTTTACACATTAAACATATTAATGTGAAATAGCTTTTGGTGCGAAGCATACATATCATTGTTCTAAGCATAGTGGTTTTGCCACAGCACACGTCCTTCGTCAGACACAAAGAATTGCCTAAACTCATCTCTGACGGCTTTTGCCTCTTCTGAAGACTTGCGTGGTTTGTTTTCAGAGGTGCCATTCCTGTATCGGCTTGGATATTTTCATGCAATGATCCAGGAATGATGCTTCCGTCTTGAGTGTCCATGTCAAATGACCCTTGAGGCGAGTAAATTTGTTTGGAAGTTGAAATTTGCCAAAGAAAGTTGTGCAAGTATATGCATGTGGTAGTTACAGTCCCTGCATTCTCAAAGCTAATCGCCATGGGCTTTCTGAACACCCTAAAAATACTAGCCAAAAGTCCAAAACTATTTTAAATAATTCGTCAACTACGCGAGTGTCGGTAATTGTATATTCTCTCAGGCGAGCCCTTGTCGTGGTGGCCGGTATAGGGTTTCATTATATTCTCCTGTAACGGAAATACTTCATCTGTCAAAATCACATATGGCGAGGCTTTCGTTCGTCCTAAGAGGCTCAGGTTGTGGGAGAGAGAGACTGTTGTCTGACAATTTCTGATAAAAGTCAGTTTCCCGAAACACTCCCCCGTCAGAAATTCTTCCTTGACATCCTATATTTGCATACTGAAAACTATAGGTAGCATCACAAATTGCCATTAGCACTATACTGAAAGTTCCCTTATAGTTGAAAAACATACTACCAATGTTTTTGGGGCACTGAATCACAATATGTTTCCCGTCACAAGCACCAATACAGTGAGGGTAGTTCCAGGAAGTCTCAAAATTTTGTGATATTTTCTTCCATTCTACTTCGTTGGTTGGATACTGAAAAAAAAATTGTTATAATGATGATTAAAACCTCTTTCGAAATTAAATACATGCCGCACATTCATACCACATGCACGCATCGGTCCAAGTAGACTGATGCGGTTTTAACTGAATAATACACAAGTCATACATGATGTGAAACGATACTAACATTCAGTGTATAAACACAAATCCATAACTGTCTGTGTCAGACAATTTGCTGCCAAAATAAATATATGCTACACTAATGTTCGTACACGCTAAAGTGAGCACTTTTGAAAACCACTACGGTGGGATTGTTATTCGATATCATATTTGTGGAGATCTCAGACAACAACATTAAAGTTTTTAAGTAAAGTGAAAACACGCTTTAACCATTTTAAAATGTTAACAGTAAGGTAGGGATCGTAAGAATACAATTATACTGAGATAAAAAAAAGTAACTCGGGCTTCAAAAGTGCTCACTTTAGCGCGAACGCACCATAAAAGAAGTTACTGATTGTTTGACCAACTTTTTTAATAAATATAAAGGAAGTTGTTGTCCTTGCCTGTGAGATGATATTATTGTTGTGTTAGCATAAGCTAAGCCCTACATATTTCATTTGTACATATTTTACGTTAATTATGTTTACACAAATGGAAACCAATATTGTAAAATTGTTCCATCCATATTGTTATATTTATATTTTTTACAGTCCAGGTCCAGCCCCATTTTTGCAAGACAGAAAAGTTAATTATTGGATTTACGAAAATGATTTAAATTTAGGTTAAATCAACAAATATCTAGAGTAATGCTGTAAAATATTACGATACACATTAAAATATATTTTAAGACATAAGGATGGATAAAATTTACATTCAACATGGGTAACCATTTCTGTTTTGAAAAAATATAAAAGCTTCGTAAATAGCATATGTAGGTCTTAAGGCCACGCCCCATAGTTTTACAGTGTTTATTAAAACATATTTTTTAAAGCAGCATAATGTTTATATCGAAAAATCCGTACACAGTTTTAACACAAATACTTACTAATTTGTACCTTCATTTGTCGCAGTAGTAAAGTTCACCGTTTTGTAGAGGTTTGCACCCAAAGTAACACAAATTTTATTTTTTAATGTTTCTTGGAATGGGGAAGCATTATTCTTACAACTTACTTGGACATACACCATTGCTATACATGATATGTCAAGATTTAACAATGAAACTAAAGAAGTCACAAGTTTTGTTATGAATATTCGCGAAAATAAAGCAATTTTTTTGTTACGAATGAACGATGCATTATTTTGCAAAACGCTTACACAGAATTGTGCATCGTATGACTTCACACCATGTTGAATTTGTCAAAGCATTCCGTTAAAAATTATTTGAATTGTTTGCACCAATAGGAAATAAACTATGCAGGATGTGTTACTGTAAGGACTAGACAATCATTAACACGTTTTGACTCAACGCCTATGAGATATTGTTTTAAAGAATATTTTAGTTTCGCAAAAACAAAATGTGCGTTTCATTACAGGAAAACATGTATCATAAACGAAACGAAAACATGACGAATTAAAATTATAACTATGTGCAAAGCATTCATTTATTAAACGATATGTAAACAGGTCCTTAGTTTATAAAAATACAATTTCTTTCTGTCGCTGCGCAATATTTTAATATAGCAACTACATTATTACACAGGTAGCATATGTTTACTCTATTTCAGGAGGAGACTTCAGAGACAGAAAAAGAATTTGGAGTTGAAATGCCCAAGTGAGCAGAAACTTCAACAAGTCATTCACCACATCAAAATGAAACAATTCAGGACCCAAATACGTATCATGTACAACAAAATGGTAGTAACTCTCATACCGAGAAAAAAAAAAAAAAAAAAAAAACGTTTGCAAGAAGAATGGGAAGAAGAAGCCTACCAGATACTGAAGTCTTCAGTGGCAAGAGACGAGTTCTCAGTATATGGGAAATATGTCGCCAACGAATTGCGAAAATTTTAGCCTAGAGTGCAAAAAGTTACAAAGCACAAAATAAGTAACATTTTATTTGAAGCTGCTTGTGGTAACTTTGATATTGTGTTCGACAGGAATTCTGAAGATTCGCACCAGTCATTAGCAAGTAGTTATGAGTCTAGATTAAATGCAACAAATACTTCATTTTTATCTCCTGTGGATTCGCAATGGTCACCACTGCATTTTCAATCACACCTGCTGATGTTTTTTCTGTTTCTGTGGGCTTAAGTTTTCTGTTAGGTTTCATGTGCTGTTTGATGGTGTTTGTTGGGTAACCATTGGCTGTGAGTTCTTTTCTTATTCGGTTGTGTTCTTCAGTTACGGATTTCTTGTTGGAACAAATAATCTCAGCTCTGTTGGCTAGTGTGCGAATTATGCCAGTTTTTGTGCTTTTATGGTGGTTGGATGCAAAATGTAGGTATTGGCCTGTATGTGTAAGTTTCCTGTATACTTTGGTTTCCAGACTGCTGTTTTCCCTGCTAACTAGTACGTCCAGGAAAGGAATGCTGCCATTGGTTTCTTTATCATAGGTGAACTTTATTGATGGCCTCAATGAGTTTAGAAAATTCACAAATTTCTCCAGGGTTTCAGGTCCATTTTGCCAAGTAATAAAAGTGTCGTCTACATAACGGAGCCAGATTTTAGGAGGGCTATTGCTTTGGCTAAGTGCTTTCTGCTCTAAGTTCTCCATGAATATGTTCGCCAAGAAAGGTGAAAGTGAAGAGCCTATTGCCATGCCGTATGTTTGTTTGTAGAAACTATCATTAAACTGGAAATATGTTGTGGTGACACAGAGGGTAATCATTTCCATGATGGGCGGAATTGGTATGGTTATTCTGTCTTTTAGGTTTGGGTCAGCTTCCAGCTTGGCCTTGACAATGTTGAGAGTTTCTGCCACAGGTACATTGGCAAAAAAGGCTTTGGACATCAAAACTCACAAGGGTGTCGGTGTTTTCTATGTTCAATGTTTTGGCTATGGATATAAAATTATTAGAGTCTTTGACAAAAGTTGGCGTCTGCTCTATAGGGAGTTCAACAATTTTTAGGAGATATTTTGATAGTTTTTGGCATGGAGCATTGAAACAGCTGATAATCGGGTGCAGAGGCATGTCATGTTTATGGATTTTTGGAAGACCATATATGTGGGGTGACCTACTGCTGTGTGGCGTCAGCTCTGATCTTTTGATACTTTGGGATACCGGCATACTACCTCTGCCATCATACCATTCTGCAGGCTGAAGATTCCCTCCACTGTTAAGCCAAGGGGCTCCAACAAACTCTCCCCCAGGAGAGTCAGTCCCTTTTTGTCAGCCACTAACAGGGTTAATGTAGCCTGTGTAGTGTTTGTCTCCACATGCACTTCTAAAATCCCTAAAACACTCAGCTTTTCTTGTGACCAAGTGTGAAGGAACAGCCTTGCTTCTTGCAATACAGGTTTCTCTGGCCATAACTTCTCAAATGTTTCATTACTCATGATAGTGAAACCAGTTCCTGTGTCTACTTCCATAATCACTTCTCTGCCATATCTAACCGCACTGGCATGCGTATTGGGGGCTGAGATTTTGTTGACTGTCCCTTCACATTACAAAGGCTGTACATTGCTCGCTCGTCCTCTGACGAATCTGGTTTTTCACCCACTCTATACGTCCCGGTAGTTTTCTGTTCACTCCTTGGCTTCCTACGGTGTTCTTGCGGTTGTCTCCCCTTCATTTTTGCTATGCAGGCCATACAAAAATTTTGGAGCAAAAGTTACAAGCTGTGTTAAGATGTTTACAACTATCTGGACTATGAGGCCCATTGCATCTCCAGCAAAGCCAATGTTCTGGTTGCTCTCTACTCTATGTTGAATGGTTTTAAGCTTGAATTGGAATCTCTGCCTTGCAAGATGCATTTAGTTAACAGTCTCTGCCAACTCGTTCACCTCCCTTTGTAAATTACTCACATTCTTGCTGGCCGCTTCCGCTGCAACAGCCATGTCCCTGGCAGTCTGAAACGTCAACGTGTCCTTAGACAGCAACTTGTGCTGGAGGGTCATGTCACGCACACCACACACCATGCTGTCGCGAAGCATCCTATCTACGTCTGTACAGTTACAGTGTGCTGGCGACATAGTCGGCAATGGACTCGCCCTCATGCTGGTCGCGCTTGTGAAACTTGTACGTTTCGACAATTTCACTCGACTTGAGTTCTAGGTGGTTGGATAGTGGCGTGAAAATGTCCGAGATCCCTACCTCAGTATGTACAGGTTAAACATGACAATTACTTTCTACGGGATTTTGAAAGAGATACAAGGTTACTGCGGGCCTTCTCTATTTATTCCCTCTGCGCTACACTGACCCACATTATGCTGCGCTAGGTGAATACTAAATTTGTCTTTTTGGACTTCACACCCAATTACACGTTACTGGTGTTATGGGGCAATTCCCTATCAATAGATGGTTGTTCTAGGGGGGCTGAGCTAAGCAGGCAAACACACAATTCGGCCGGTTGATATCTGGACTTGAGGGCTTGAAGGAACATTCCCATACACATATTGCAATATATGGTAGCTAAGTGAAGCCACAGTTTCGGGTGTCCCATTATGGCACCCGCCTGTTGCTTAGCCAATCAGAATTCGGAAAAGTTTTTAATTATGTACCCGGTCCACACAATCTTATTGTCCATCAATTTTGTTCCATACATCACTAATTTGCACTACTCTGATTATGTTTTTATTGTTTAGAGGCACATCAACACAAGTATCCATAACCTCAAAATGCCTTAGCGCCATGATGGAACACCCAAAATCTGGCTTCAACTACGTCACAGCAAGCCATCTCCTGACTATACTTACCTCAATGGTCTATGCATAGGTCAGAGACAATGCATAGGTACCTTCTGTATTCTATGATAGGTGCTTGCCAGAAGGAATGGATTTTACTCGATGTTTGAAGAGCAATAGAATAAATATGATACACAATGGCGCAACAAAACGTAAAGTCAAGCAGCCTTGACTTTGCGTTTTCGATAAGCTGAAAACCTAAATCAGAGGCAATATGGCTATTTACTAGCATAAATGTATTAATTTAGTTCAATAGTGGTTTCAATGTACAAACAGTAGGCGATGCCGGTACTTACAGAAATGTGTTTAAACATTAAAAATACGATTGTACTGAAATTTATATCGCAGTAAATTTATTTGGAAAACACTACACTTGGTTGGTTATGGTCGTTCTCTCGGCCAGCAAAATAATCAACAAACAGCACTGAACTCTGGGAAAAATCTGCGTTGTCTGCCATCCACACGCCGAAAAAGTTCAAATCGGCTCAATATTATCGTACGATCTCAAGAAGCCATGTATTGAAAGCACGGTATATGACCATGATTGAAAGCTATCGTGAAGTCAAATGCTAAAGTTTTCAATTGTGTATAGGCAACGAACTATATAGTAAACATATAACTAACAACATCGTTGTGTATAGGCCTTGAAATTATTATTTAGGTTCGATATCTATGACTCCAAAGAAGAACAGCTCAAGGTGGATCTTAGAGGTGGATTCACACGGTCACCGACAATGCCGAGTAGACAGAGCGGAAAATGCTCTCAGCCAATCAGAACACTTGTTTTCCTTTATGCATTGTCTGGGCTTATTTTTGGAATATCTACGTGATATGCGTTTATGGCAATAATTATTATTATTTATATCACAATAATTGATTTTAAAAACACATATTCTCAAATCGTAATTCAACTGTCTTAGCTTTAACTATATGTTTGTGTTGTGTATTGACAAAATGCTTAAAGTAATGGAAACAAAGTCAAAAGTTAAAGTATTCAATTGTGTATAGGCCTAAGGTTTATGACCCTGACTTTTAAGCATAATTATACCAAATTGTCCCTGTTGCTAGTGTTTGTATACTCCTACCTCCTTGGAATCAATAATGTATACAAATTATTTACCATCTCACCCTCCTTGTTCTGTGACCATCACATTACGATAGTTGTTTGCCACTTATTTTCATGATTACCTTTAAAAATGTGGAGATAAGGTGTTTGAATTAATTTGGTAGTAAAACTTATTTTGTTTTGTTTTTCAAAGAAATTAATGTGATCGATT
The DNA here is from genome assembly GCA_003012365.1 of Medauroidea extradentata. NCBI lineage: Eukaryota > Metazoa > Arthropoda > Insecta > Phasmatodea > Phasmatidae > Medauroidea > Medauroidea extradentata. The sequence continues at coordinate 16,116 of PNEQ01023867.1, read as the reverse complement.
TATTCAAGTACAACACTGGCCCACTAAACACAAAATTCTACTTTGGAGTACAGCACAGCAAAGGTAATAGTAGCCTATTTTGTTTATTAGAAGTGTAGTGGTTTTGTTCTGTAGTTATAAAAATTACTGCTCTGTCATCTACTCACACAAGTCAAAATGTGTTCCCTGCAAAATAAGTTTATCCACAATTATGCAACATATATGTACATAAATTACTGTATTTAACAAAAATTTTAATTGAGGACTTAACATTCAAAAGGCGCTAAGTACCAATTTCGACAAAAATGAGTTAGGTACATAGAAATGTGCCAAAACATTATGTCGAAGACATATGGTACCTAAAGTGCTATCTCCTAGTGATAGTCATCCGCGCCGTACATCGGCACAATTAGATGGAGTAACATTAACACATTCTAGTCCAGTGAAAAAAAAATATATATGTATTGATGTTCATAAGTGTTTTGTATTGATTACTGTTTGATTGCTCGTGTTTACTACTTTCTTATTATGTGAACACATTAATTCCTTGGTCATTTGTTTGTCGCAATATACTGTTTTCATCATTATCTAGAAACTTACCTTTTGGCACTTAGCACCTTATGAATGTTTAGTCTTCAATTATACATCTATTGATACTTCGGTTTTGTTTGCATAAATATTAACCAAAGAAATTACGAATATAAAGGTTTCGAGCAAATTTCACCAATCCGAATATAAATGTTTATTGTTATATGTCTCATAGTTGTTAGTAGAATACCTATTTTACTGTAAGCCTAATGTCGTACAAAGCCCCTTCATTGAGTGGAGACTATTTGGCTTGTTTTAGCATTACTTTTTGTATGTGTTACCTTTGCGCAAAAAAAACTGTATATGCCTGCCAGGTAGCAGAAAGTGACAGCAACCCCGAACCATCCCACCGAATTCGAAATCGACAAGGCATAAAACTTAAATCTGTGACTCATGAAGAAAATTTCCTTATGAGATTCGGTGTAAAAAGAATGGCTGCATCAGTGAAAGGTTTGCTACTAGCTGTAAATTTCAAACTTGTAGTGCTAATTGTTACTTAACTTATATTACTTTAGACTTGAGAGATCCATAAAAATGATATTTTGAAAAATTAAAGTATGGTTACTAGGCTTTTGGAAATTGAGTCCGATATGGACGAGCTAGAAGGAGCTAACCATAACCTGACTCGAAAGTGTTTTTTTTCTTTCCCCCCTTAATTTCCCAATTTATTGTCAAAAACATTCAAAACGACCCTGATTCCTTTATAATATCTCTCAACACCACAAAAATCAAAGTCTTCTCAATGGGGCTGAATGACATATTATTTTCATGCATCATTGTTTGTGTGACTACAGTGAGCATCCACACTAAAATATAACTAATTTTTTTAACATTTTAATTTTTTAGTTCTGTAGTAAACCTGTACAACTTTAACCAAGGAACTAATTATACATATTATCCCCCCCTCCTCCACCAGCCTCATTCATATGCCAGCAATTACACACCTACAATTCCCACCACCCTCACCTACCTCATCCTAACTCGACCACCACACTCTCTTCCCTACCCACTTCACCACTAACACCACCCATCCTTCAACCAAATATTGTACAGGGACAATATAGGAAAGTCAGAAGAAAAACAGTAGACGTATTATTTAATTCCAGTTCACGCTGATATAAGTGCTGTTCCTTCTACAGTTGTACGTTGTTCAATGGGTAGTTTTAGTTTTATACCTATTTTGTTATTTATAAATTGAAATTTGAACATGATTTAAGTATATAGTTCTACTCTTTTTGTTATTTTTTAATAAGTTAAAATTTAAAATATTTATAAACACATTCTAATAGGTCTAATATCAGCCTAAGAGAAATTAAGTCCGTAAATGTATAACACTGTAGAAAATAGAGATGTAAGAATGTGAATTTTGCTAGTATTTTCAGTTCACACCATTGATAAAACGTCTCTTGCTTTAACAATGCTAAATAGCCGTACTTTACTACATTGTCCTTTTACGATATTTGCTTGAACTGCTTATTATACCTCTTCTTTAAACACTTCATTACACCAGTACAACTTTTCCCTAATAGTTAATATTATTATTCAACACATGGTTTATTTATTATGGGTACATCATCATAGCTTATTTATTGTAGCATTCTCAAAACCATGACAGCAGGAAGTAATATCAATAACTTTATTACTTGCAGTCCAACACATCTTGCTGTTACAATATATTTGTCTCTGTGTCACAAAAGCCCGTGTGCCACGATGGAAATTTCTTCAATGGAAGCTGCTGTGGCAGGTGCTGTAGCAAAAAACTACAAGAAGCAAACAATATTTTCAGGCATCATGCACGCAATTAAAAGTTCGATTAAATACGCTCCGCGTCTGTCCGAAACACTGGTAGTGTTAATTTGTAAACACGCTTTCGAAATGTTAATCAGTACATTCATGTAGGTGATGTTCGTGAGCATTGTATATGATTTCGTATTATCTCCTTAACCGTTTGCTGCATATTTTGATGGTGTCGGAGGTTTGCAAGGTCTATACTCTAATGTAGTGGATCGGTCTGTTTTTAATGTTGTACAACTCTGCCTAATCGTTAACCTACTTTTCCAATGAAAAAATAATCCTCATACCACAAGTCTTCTTTTTGTATACCTTAAATTAAAATGTTACTGCCAACTCAATGCATAATAAGTACAGGTGACAGCATAAAGCAATAACATATGTGCATAATTTAGCCACATATGGAATGGGGAAGAGAAATTGGACAAGATATCTAATATAAATTACAATTTGGTGACTACCTTGTGGCAAGTTTATCTGCCCCCGTCACTTCCCAGGTCCTTAAAATTCCTATGAAATAAATAAATAAATAAATGCAAATGAGCTGTGGTGATATCACTCTTGCCTGCCCCTCAAAAATACTATTTCTAAACTTTCCAGCCCCATTTAGTCATCAATTCACAATACAAAACCTTCCACTCCCAAAAAAAAATATCTTCATACAAAAATGTACACAAAAAAGAACTGATGGATGTAATTGACTGCCATATGCTGTACTCTATAAGCCTACTCTATGTTCACCTCTGTACCCTTTCAATCTTCTCACTGTTTCTTCCCTTCTCCCATTCGCTAACAATTAACCCTGTCTATCCCTCTCCATTCATAATAATAATATTTACACTCTAAATCAGGCTAATGCCCGGTGGCGAGCAGACTCTTCAACCATCCCCACAGTTCCAATCCTCCAGTCCCCTCCTAAACCTTCCAACCCCCTTCACAGTCACCAACTCTTCCTGCAGTGCATTCCACTCCCTCGCCATCCTCACCAGCATTGACTGTCTACCCCTCTCCGTTCTCCTTCACACCCTCTGAATTGTATATTTTTGCTACATTCTCTCTTAAAAGTTCCCTTAGTTTGCAGGCCAAACTGCCTCATCCCCCCTCCCCGTTCATCAACCTAGGCCTAAAGTTCTATTCCTCCTCACCAGGCTGACCCTGCCTCTTTCATTTACTCATCACCCACCTCACTGCCCTTCTCTAGCTCCTGTAACTTCCCCATACAGATCCCACTCCGAGGCAACATATTCCAATATTGGACAAACCATCGTGCAATATGTCTTTCCCATCACCTCATTACTAACTCCACTTAACACCCTCCTAAGCAGTCCTAAAGCCCTTCTTAACCACTCTGTCCACCTTAGATCAGCCTGTACCACAACCTCTGTGGCTACCTACCCATCCCATCTGTACACCTCTCTACTCACCACTCTCTTCCTAGTAAACCTCACCAACTTGGTTTTACACACATTAACCTTCATTCTGTTCTCCTCCAAGACCACAACCTATTAATATCCTCTTGCAAGTTGTTTCCACTGCTCACCTCTGTAAACAGTCTTATTTTACCTAAAATCCTGGTAGAAGGCAGAGGGTCCCCTGAGAAAGTCCTCAAGCCAGTTAACCAACTGCTTGTCATCCAGCAATAATAACACTTTCCTCAACAGGATTCCATGAGGAACTTTGTCAAAGGCCTTCTCGAAGTCTATTAAACAGGCATACACCTGCTTCTCCTCATCAACTGCCTGAACGATCCTCTAACAAACCTGCCAACTGTTTATATCCTCAACTGTTTTTTTAATTCTTAGTATGTCCGTCAATGTGCTCCATTTCAATTCATTCATACCTTATTCCTCTCTACCATGTCTGTGCATACTCTACCACATACCATTCAACATTTTGCTGAGCTTGTTTGCACCTTCACTTCCACATACAGATCACACTCTGCTGCCACATGTTCCAGCATTGGCTGTTCCAACATGTAGTACCATAAAACTGGGTGAATATGAACAACATTAAAAACAAGTTCCTAGCTAACACTTTTTTCTCGAATAAAATTTGCTACAATTTAAGTTCTCTTCAGGAATGGTTTTAACTTGCCTACCTAAAAAAAAAAAATAATTCATAAAACACAGTTAATACCTAACATTTTGCTCTGAAGTGGTGTCTATTCACCCTTTTTACAGTAAAGTTGTTTCTATTCACCCTTTTTACAGTACAATTTTTTCTTTACCTCACAGTTCAGCACCTACTTTGCAGCACAACCGTAGCTACATACACTTGTGTGTTCACTGTTACTAACTCACCCCGTCAAATCCAATAGTTCAACTACTTACAAAGAATAGACTGTTTACCCTACTCAGTTTTCCTCCGCACACTATTATTCTCTACAAAGCTGCAAAAAAATTTGCACCACATACGGTACCTAATAAATCTTGACATGACAGTTGACTGTTGCACTACACACTTGGCAATGATGATTTTTGATATGATTACTTTTATTGGAATACTGCAATTATTTACTTTTGCGCACCTATACAAAGTGTGTGCCAGTTACACATTTCCTAAGGATACAGTAAGCACCTCAATTTCAGACACACAAATGTGAAATAAAATTGTTACGGTATTGCATTCTTGACTATGCACATATCATACCTGTGATGAGGCAGTTATAAGTAGCCTAACAATCACATTAGACATTTTTCTCAAACCCAGTTTTTTTACTATTGTTTTTGTCTTAAAAAATAACACAATAATTTCACAATTGAGAGCGATAAATATTAAAGCATTTACTGAAAAACAATTGTAAAAGTAGAGTTCAGGCATACTTATTAAAATCAGTCGCCCATATCAGAATATAAATTAACTTGCTGAAAATATTTGTGACAAAGTGAATAAGCAGTTCTTAATATTTTATGTTTATTCTACAATGCTGTGACTTACGTTCAAATATAGCAAGAATACCAGCAACAAAATATACTTTTAGATATGACAAATTTATTTATTCAGTAAAAACTACTACTAGGTAATGGAGTTAAAATCAAGTAAGTTAACTTATATATTTTTTACAAGTCACTCATGAGTTTTGTATTCCTGTAACAAGTTGGGAAAATCCACCTTTCCAAATGAAGACTCATTCAATTAACTCAAAACTTGACTTGTATCTTGATGCAAATTAAAAAATACATTGGAGCATAAAGTTAGCTAAACTAAGTACTGAGGCCTACTCATATACTGGTAGTGCACTTCGATGCAGTGGTACAAACACAGCCATCTTCACAATATTCCACTCACTCAACTAATCTTTTACAACTTCACAGAATCAGTCTGAGCATTTTGCACACAACCTTGTCCACCACATACTCTCACAATTCCACAACAACTGGTGACACGCCATCTTCAGGAAGCTGCAGTTCAAAACTAACTGTTGACAGCGGCAGCACAGTTAATGAGTCTCTGGTTACCATCCTCTTATACCTGATAATACTTGTTGTCTTGTAAACCAAATGGTACGCCATAAGGATATAGGAAATACTCTGACAGTGGTTTCCCTGAAACAGTTAAAAATTATCTTAGTAAAACAATACACAACATTGTTTTGGGCGCGTTACAAAAATAAGATTTTTTTCAGCTGACAAATGCTGTGAACATATTAAACCACCTACCAATTCCCTACTTGACCTTCTAACCATCCTCACTTGCTCCTCCTAAAGCAAATTCCACTCCCTCACCAACCTAAACATAGACTGCCTACCCGATCTGTTCTGCTGTGAACATTTTCACTATTATTTCCTATTCTACAACACTTTACAGGTTTGTTTCTTTTACTTATTGTTTGTGCAATTTTGTGTAGTGTAGTGCATCGCAGGTTTGTGCGGCGCTGTGCAGCTACACCGTAATAAAATTTTGATGTATTTCTGTTCACACAAATGAAACAACCTGTCCGTGCATCTTCAATTGCGGGATTGTTTGAAATGGCTGTTACAAATAAAGTGAACACCTAAAAGTTAACAAAAAGGTTTACGCACTCCTGTATACTTGTACTATATTGTATATTTTGTAAAATATGTCAACTTATCGTGTAGGCATCTGAAAGAACGATACGAATAACCAAAAGAAATAAAAATACAAGCGACATGAACGTATCGTACTTCCTTGAATTTCTCTAAATACAAAAAATTTATAAAATATGGGGAACTTAATTTTTTTTAAAATTATTATTCTATTTATTGTACAATGAGTTATGTTACTCAAGGATATGGAATTTGCTTTATTTTAATTTATGAAAGATTCCGTGGTAAATATCAAGTTTAGCTACTCATCAAGTACCAGCCAAACTATTGATTTTAGACATATAGTTTACTTATAAAAAATGTTTCTAGTGACATTCGAAGTACACCTATGTAAAAACGTTTTTTTTTGTTAGCTTAGATTACATTTGATTGTGTTAAGTAACCTAATTTTACCTAACCTAATGTAAGGTTAGGTTACCTAACTTAACCTAATATCACTTTAACCTATACTTAATGTAAACTAACCTAATTTTTTTACGTAGGACTACTTAGAACATCACTAGAAACATTTTTCATCGATAAACTATAAGTCTAAAATCAATAGTTTGGCCAGTACACGATGAATAGCTACTCTTGATATTTACCTTCGCAGAAGGCAAGTACCTACCTAAAGAAAAAAAGTACATGACTTACCTGATATAAAACTGCTGGTGCAAACTTTCGTAAGTAGGCTTCTTCAATTTGCCGGCACACTGGAAATTTTGCGTTCAGTGTCTTCTTTTCAAAAGATATTTGCTTTTAAACACAAAGAAACTTATCGAAAAATTTGATTCCCGTCTCTATCACGTTTATTTGATGAATAACGCAAGTATAAATTTAAGTGAAGCAGGTAAAAACACTTGTCACTTCTCACTTACACTACTCCATTAACACAGAATTATGTCGTTCTAGGTTACGATTTATGTAATTGTCATGTAAATTTAATTAATAGCTGCATAAATTTTTTGGTGCTAAAAGTTAAAAATATTCCATTAAATGCCACAGCAATAATGTAAACATAACATAGCTTTCAAGTATATAAACAATGTATTGAATCATGGATGTATCGTGACACAGGGGCGTCATTTGGGTCTACAGGGGGGTGGGGGCAAATGGCCCCCTGGATTTGGAATTTTTGTGTATAAATATACTTTTTGTATTTTTTAATGTAAATAATGCTAACTTAAGGACATAAAACTGAAGTTTTATTACTAAAGTATCTAATTTATACATGCTTAATTAATTTAAAAGATGCAACAAGGTCACTGTCGTCTGAAAACAAAATCTTGCTCCCCCCCCCCCTGGAAAAACCTGAAATGACGCCCCTGGTGACACAGTTTTATTCTATAGAACCTTCCACAGCTGCTTCCATGGAGGCTAGGAAACAAGAGCTTGCACAAGAGCTTGTACAGGTCATTCCATCGTGGCACGCGGGCTTACATACTGTTGACAGTTACATCATGGACTGTCCTTCTCAACGTGATATATAGGTCCTTCTCGTACTCTCTCTAAGCAGTATTACCAACTAACACACACTTTACATTCCTTATGTTTTAAACAACATTCTCACTTCACTACATTTAACATTCATAAATCACATGTGTTTGAATGGTAATATTTATTATTTTTTACGTAGAGTAAGTTAAAAGATCCTTTCTTTTTAAAAAAGAATTTATCTGCTGGGAAATAACCTCTATGTGAAAAGCACGGAACACTTGCAAATATTAAACGATTTCCGTATAGTAATCAAGACCTTGTAATGTTTGGACATAGAACAATCAGCAATTTTATTTACATAAAATACATGATTTTGAACATTATTAGTTTAATGTCATCGCATTGTAAATTTTGGATAAAATCGTTGCAGTATTATCGGCACTGATATTCTCATAACTCAGCTACAGATGATATCAGAATAGTCAAGGAAGTCACATATGTGTGGTACCAAACACGGCTGTAGAAGAACCGGTCTGGACACTCGCCTAGATATTTGACCCCCTTGTTGTTTGGCTGTAGTTCACCAAGTTACCGAGAATATTGTCTTTTATTGGCGCTGATATTAGGGCGGTCGGACCAAACTCCGCCCACTTCCTTTCCGCTAAGATAATCAATTTATCAAAATGTATTTTTTATAAATTTATGAAATACTTTCTTCGCTCACAAATTTAAGAAAAGGCTCCAGCGATCTTTATTTACTTTATAAATTTAACGATGGAAAAAAAGTGGGCGGAGTTTGAGTCCGACCACCCGGAAAACAGCGCCAAAAAGCACAACATTCTCGGTAACTTGACGAACTACAGCCAAACAACAAGGGGATCAAGCAAAATACATTGTTAGATAGGCGAGTGACCAAACCTGTTCTTCTACGACCGTGGTACCAACATATTGGTGAAAAGCTTGCAAGTATGTACAAACAGCGATCACCATTTTCGAAGTGGTAGCCAAGAATGATGTTAAAGGTCATATGTTGCTTAAATTGAGGAATATGTTGTTTTAATGGTCGAATTGGTTCCTAACACAATCCAACAGTTCGCCAACATGGGTGGGGTCGGTTGCCAACATGAGCGAACCGCTTGTTGTTATGCCCGAAGTGGTCGACTACACACAGACAAATATCTCGTTGTTATGGCCTAAATGGTCACCAACACAGACCAATAGCTCATCGTTATATGTGGAGCGACAGTTGTCGTGGTTGAAGCAGTCGTGGTCAAAGGCGAATACTTTACGACCGAAGTAGTCGTTTACCATATAGTTTATGAGGTTTTGGCACAGGAGTTCGATGGTGGAATGAGAACATGCAATAATATAGCAATGTAGGCTTGAGGCATTCACATTGATACGTTGTTCCTTTTACTTAAAAAAATTAATCCATTGTTTATTTTATTTGCTTTGAATTCTGGATTAACACTTCATTCCTTCACATTATTAAACACTTGTATCTGACAGATCTGTAGAATCTATGTCACTGAACTGCCTCAATTGGAGTGTTTCTTTACCATGAACAGATTTTATATTAGTGTAGGAGTTTCTTTTTCTGCGATCTTGAGCTACACGTCGAAGTGAATAATTTTATACCCTCCTGGAGTCTGCCATACTGTGTCGCTGCAGGGAGAGAAAAACTAATAGGGGGACGACAAACATCGCTGCCTTTCCTCTGTGGAGTTCATTGCCGACATGCAGGCTTTCAGCCACCCCAGTACGTAACATCTGTCGAACAATGAATCGACAAGGGTGCATGACGTCACAACTGGCTGCATGCCACTGATATACTGTGGTGCTTGATTATATATATATATATTTTTGTTTGTAGACTGGTGTTAATTGCAATACTATAATTTAATGTGAAAATTAACAGAGTTGTGAATTAAAATTTTGTGAATTCATTGAATGCAGTGCAGAGTACTGGATAGAAAACATCGCACTTATAGGGAACAAGGATACATAGGATACACAGAAATACCTCTGAAATTTGCTGTATTTAATTACAATAAATAAGAGCATGAGAACTACAGGTGCTATTCCCTACAACCTTGGACAAATGACTTACCAAAATTACAGTCTCTCAACCAGTAACAAAGCTGTGGCGAATCACTCATACACGAATACTTAATAGTAGTAATAATAGTATGCTTTACTTACATTCTATATAGTGTACTGTGCAGAAGAAATATATTTATTAAAGTGAATAAGTTTCAAGGTAGTGTAAGTGTGTAGGTAGTGACACCTGAATATCCACATCAACAGAACACAGACAATTCAAACACAATAATGATTTCGAAAACGATGTAATTTACTATTAGAAAAAGTTTTGATTGCATGAGAGGAATCTGACTGAAATTTAAAATTAAAACATAGCATTCAAAATCACACAGATCTGAAATCGTGTTCTGAAGTTAAAATTATTAATTACCAATCAAATAGTAGCACTCCAAATTATTAAAAATTATCTTCAGAGTTTAAATATCAGTTCAACTTAAATGTCTCAAATAATTACTCGGCTGCTCAAATATAAAGACTAATTCTCCCAGGACTTCTGGGTACAGGTATATAGTCATCTTCAAAAAAAAAAAATGTCCAAATCAATATATAAACAGTTTAAGTTCTGGAAACGTTCAACTTAATCATCCTTATAACACTTATAATCCTTTGAAAGTAGTATGAAACCAAATTATTTGCAGTAATATATGAAAATTTGGGTGAAAAAGAAATGTTCTAATTTTCACTTAGCTAGCCAAAATGGCTTATAACGGTGTCCTCTTCTTTCTTGATGTTCACTATTAAATTACTTTAGTAATTCCTATCGCTCGACCCTCTTCTTTCACGGTCGGTGAGCCTACAATAATTACTAGCTTTTGGTGGCACTATCTCAAATCCTATATTTAGGATGGGCCCAAATTTAAACGATTCCTCTAGGGCGTAAAATTAATCCGTCACCATTAGTTTGAAGAAGCCAGCAAAAAGTCCCTGTAGCAAACATAAAATTAAGGACTACAAATTCATAGTCACCAATCCTTAATTAAAATAGTGAAAATGTGCTATGTTTCGCAGGTAAACAAAAATACAGTGAAATTATTACTCAAATATTAATAAAATAACAATCAGCATTTAAAAATCATTACATTTACTGTAATTACAACTCTGGATAAAACCATTTAATATTAACTTGTGCATTATGGAAAAATATAGAAAATCTTGCGCCTAGTAACATTTCGCAGACAAGTTTTACATCAGATATAGTTTCACATTGCAGATATTATTTGTATAATTACCAGCCTAATTGTGAGATTTTAAGCCACTAAAATTAGTGACGATACAACAAATTAAATTTTTTACAATATCTGTAAATACATTTTAGGAACATTCTTACTGCAACATGTTTGGCACAGGCTAATTTGTTAAAAATTTTTATAGTTTATTTAAAATAAATTAATTTTCATAATCAGCCTCCTCTTTTTGGCTTAGTTGTAAGCCCAAGTTTGCTTTAAAAAAAAACTACGTACACGTCTCCATTCTTAAATTAACTAGCAACTTGCAATCATGTTTAGCGAAAACAGCTGTTACACTCAATATTTATGGGTACATGTTGTACAACACAGATGTCTTACGGTGTCAGTATCGCCGTATTTAATACAAATACTAACCTTCACTGTGGAAACTTCTTACTATCCAAGGAAATTGCTTCTATGCGCTTCTCACCATCAATGTTGATGCCCGACACATTTAAAACGGGAAACTTCGTTCTCGTGTTTTTATTAAGTTCTCAAGCTTCTCCACCGGATTTAAAAGTATAAATTTTTAATCCGTTGGTAAATTTTTGGTACACACTTGCTTTCCTTCAAACATAAATACATAACAGCAGTCTTCACGAAAAACAACAAATAAACAAAAACAATACACAAAATAATATTTTTGTTGAAAGCATACTTTTGATTGGTTCTTCAGTTCATGTGACAACAAATTCAAAGTGCCAACTTGAGAATGAAAACTGCTGTCTAGGATAAGTGGGCCTCAGCTAAGTGTCACCTAAAAAAAAAGTTAATGGTGAAACGCCATTTTCGTAAGTATCAGAATTAAGGGACCCTTAAGCTTAAGTGTACCTTAGCTGAGGGCTTGTTTAGGCGATGTTGGTGAAACCGGCCCTAAACTGTTAACAACACCATCATATATTTGGTATTCAGTACGCACTGTTGTTAACAGCATGGCCATAGAGGAACAGGTCTGGCCACTTGCAGTTGAAAATTGACTCCATTATGACTAATTGGTGCCAAATATTTTTCAACTGCGCTGGCGTGGCGAACTGTATTGTGTGTATTTTTTTATTATTACTGATAGGCTTCCTGGGCATTGCTCTTCAAGGGGAGCAATAAATACAAAATATATACAATATATAGACAAGTTGACAAACAGTTGTGTTTCTTACACTACAAAAGGTAGTTTACAACACATACACACACAGTACATGAAATGTCCTCAAAGAGAAAAAAGAAAAAAAAATCTATGTGATTTTGCGATTATATATGAAATGCAATTTTACTTATAGCAACAGTTACAGTAAGTGGACAAATCAAACATTAGATTACATATTTGCTAATGACTTACACATATTGATCTTTAAAGTGAAAACATTTCACTACTTATTTTATATCAGTTTCAATGTGTATCATTGGTTACTTAGTGACTTTCGCACAGTATTCAACAGTGAGAGACAAAAACGCAAATCAGTACTTATTCCCTTAATAACCAATTGTTAAGACTTGGCATGCATATTATTTCATTAATTAGAAAATATACAACAAGAGCAGTAAACATATTTTTAATTACACTTAAATTTCCATATTACTTGCATCAGTGGTAACTACTTGGGGCCAGGTACATAAAATGTTTGTAAAAATCATACTATTGACATTACACACGCTGATACCATAATTTTACTTCTCCCTTTCACTCCCCCTCCAACCACCCCCATTAAATTTTTGAGCCCAAGATTGTGAGCTGTATTTCAAGTAAGCAATAGGAGATTAAGCATGGTAGGTTAGTGGGCATTATCATTTCATGAATTTAGATATTGCTCAATAAGAAATGTCTTTATCTTATTCTTGAATACAAATACAGATTTGATATCCTTTACGTTGTGTGGTAATTCATTGAAAGTTTTCGTGGCCATTGTTTTAAAACAATTCAACCCATAATGAGTGGTGACATATGTTTTCCTTAGTCCTTGTGTTATAGTTATACTATATCTCATTAGCAGTTACAAAATACACTTTGTCTACCACAATATTTTTACTAACTTTAAATACATAAATAGCCAAAGAAGCCCTTATACTTTGAAATAATGGCAGTATCCTGGTCCTGGCAGTAAGGTATTTGGTGTGGGTACGATATGACAGATTGAACATGAGCTTCAGTGCTCGTTTCTGTAGTATTTATAATGGGCATAATACTTGACGTGCACAACATCCCCAAATTATGACCAGATCCCGATATGTTAGGTGTGAATGTATAAGTGCAGAATATATTCCTTTTAAGCAGTTTACACTGAGGCCCTTACTTCTCAGTCTTGCAAGTGCACTAGTTACAGGTAGAATTTTATTTTTGAGATGGTTGACATGGTTTGTCCACAACAGATGTTCATCTAAATACTTAAACGAATTTACTCTTTCAATACTTTCATTATCCAATTTTATGTTCATGTTTAAAGAGGGGTGGTACAACTTTTTGTGTAATGGCATCCATTTTGTTTTACTAACATTTAGGGTTAGTTTTTTTTCTTTTTGAACCATGTGTTCAGTAATATTATGTCATGTTGCATGTTTTGCAAAATTATTTCTTCACTGTCACCACTGTGGTAGGATGTCATCAGCAAAAAGTACTAGTCTACCTTTCAGATTTATTTCACTGATATCATTTACATATATTAAGAATAAAATGGGCCCAAGTACTGATCCCTAAGGTACACCAATGGTAATAGGTAATGTGCTACTAACATGTCCATTAGCCATGACAAACTGCATTCTATTTTCCAAGTATGACTGAAACCAGTCCAGAGCTACTCCCCTTATTCCTTCCTCATGTAGGTTTTTCAGCAAAATTTTGTGGTCTACTGTGTCAAATGCCTTCTTAAGATCTATGAATATTCCACCTGCTAGTTTATTTTTGTATAGTGCTGATTGTAGGGAACCAGTGCATCAATTATTGCTGTTTGTGTGCTTGTTCTGTCTCTGAAACCATACTGCCTATCATAGAAATATTTTGACTAGTTTAAGTAATTTAGCAACCTGGTTTTGATAACTCTCTCAAGAATTTTTGAAAACACTGGGAGTATACTGATAAGTCTGTAGTTCCCTGGAGTTTCAGTGCATCCCCCTTTAAAAATTGGTACCACCCTTGCATTTTTACATAATAACCTGTTCCATTGACATGTTGATAAATGATACAATATATTTACATATGACTTCACGACAGTTTTTAACTAATTGGTTTGAAATTACACCATCTGTTTGATTGGCTGTATCTTTCATTTGGGATATTATTTTCAATACTTCCCATCATTAGTTGGACATAAATATATACTGTTTTTGGCAGAATTGCCATTTTGTATATGTTAATATGCTAGTTCCCCTTAGATCTTTGGCAAGTTCTATAGCTGTATTAACATAGTACTGGTTCAAACCATTACATATTTCTGTTGAAGATACAATTTGCCTATTGTCTATAAGTAGCTGCTTAATTTGTGTGCATTAATTTTTCCTTTTAACTCTTAGTAGGTCATTAATGATATTCCACACCTCCTTTGTACCTTTTGTACCCTGTATTTTATCCGTAAAATAATTAGTTTGAAGCTCCCTTTTAAAGACTGTTACATGTCTAGGTATATTTTTGTAATCTTCGACTGCCCTAGCTGAAGGATTCTTACATTTGACTTTTGAGTACATAACATTTTTAGTTTTAATCAGGTCCAACAGCTGTTTATTCATCCAAGGGCCGCCTTCCGTTATTCACTGATTTCACTGATATCACTGACAGTTCGCCAGTGTCTGTGAACAATAAGGGAACAGCGTCAGTAATCAGCAAAATATTTACACCACCAGTAAATAGATAATATCGGAACATTAAATCAGTAAACATTATTGCATTGTACGTTTCCTAGCAACTACATCTCTGGCATATCTGTGATTTAATTTTTGCGATAAACAATCATGTTTATTTTGTTCGTTGTGTAAATTGTATTTACTTTAAAAGTAAAATTGGGATTTTTTAGCGTATTGATACATCTAGCACGACTTACGACCGATATTGTTTTCTTCGTTTTTTCACGACGCAGCTTAAACATTGTGTGTATTTAATGTTTGGGAAGCTGTATCCATTATTTTTAATGCATAAACAAGGTACGTTTCAACCTCTAAACATTATTTAGTCTTTGAAAACTGCACGACGAATGCTTTTGTAACTATAAATAGACGTTAAAAAACGTATATAAATTAATAGATACGAATTTTGGCCCTTATATCTTAAAAAAGACTCTTCCTATAGTTAGATCACTTTAACTTTTGAATTTCCGCCAAAAAATATTGGTTTACTGACAACACTTATGCTCTGAAGCGCCAGTAAAATCGGTAATCTCAGTAAACGGATGTAGCCTCACACAGGGTATCGTCATCAACCGACCATCAGTGACTATCAGTGCCGTCAGAAATTTCGGAACTATAGCTGACATAACTGAAAACACTGGCCAGTGAAATCAGTGAATAACGGAAAGCGGCCCGGTTTCATTTCATTTTTCATTGCAATTGTTTTTCCTTTTGTTTTTGATTGCTTTGATACAACATTTTGTACGTAATTTACAAATTAATTTTAATAAGCATTAGCACCTTTTTCACTGCAATTAAACATGTTATTTCCCAAGTATCTGTTTAGTTTATCAAAGTTGATGGTGTGTGTTTGTATCCCTTCTTCTTTACCTACTTCCTGCATATTTTTATTTGGAATGTCTACAATTAGGATATTATGGTCACCTAGGGTGGGATTCATAGTCGTAACTTAAGCAACTTCTTGGTCAAGTCGTTCTCGTATGACGTCACAAATGCCTATTCAGTGTCATAAACCTTTCTTAAGACCTGTCTTAAGCACATGGCCTCGACGAAGACAATCTTATTTTCTAGTGGCTTGAGAGCAGATATTTCTGTTGCATAGTCACTGCTTGAGAAGGTCG
>PNEQ01023856.1:0-18229 GCA_003012365.1 Medauroidea extradentata | reverse complement strand
TACTTACAGTCAAGAAACTTTCTAGTTAAAATTGAAAACGTTTTATCCTCTAAATTTTATATAGCTTCTGGAGTTCCTCAAGGGGGCACTTTATCTCCTTTATTGTTTAATATTTTTGTTAATGATATTGTGCAGTGTATACAATATTCAGGTTGTTTACTTTATGCTGATGACCTTAAGATATTTAAAGTGATCAAAGCTGTAACGGATTGCCTCAAATTACAAGCAGATATAGACGTTATTGTCAGCTGGTGTTCTAGAAATGAAATGGAGTTTAATATTTCAAAAATACAATGCATAACTTTTACTCGAAAGACACATTCTTTAGTCTATAACTACCGTATAAAGCAGACCGTAATAAACCGCGTGACAACTGTCCGCGATCTAGGAATATTGTTAGATACAAAATTACTGTTAAACCACATTGATATGTTAGTTAACAGTGTATCAAGAGCTGTAGGTCTAATTTCTCATGTCACTAAACAAGCTACTAATGGCGATTCTCTGCTTTGTTTGTTCTATTCTTTAGTTAGATCTAAACTTGAATATTGCTCTGTTGTTTGGAATTCCATTGCGGAAACAGACTCTAAGCGCCTTGAAAAAATTCAGATTAAAGTTTTTAAAATATTATATGAAAGATATAACATAGATAAGACAAGTTTTATTTACAATGAAGTTCTAAAGAAATATAATACACATTCATTAAAAGAAAGAAGAGTTGCTATGGATGCATTATTTCTTTTGAAATGTTTTTTTGCAATATTTGATTATAGTGAGATCCACAAGTCATTATCCCTGAAAATTCCAAATTATAGAAGTAGAAACTTTTTTAATTTCTGTTCTGGTAAATCTGGAAGAGTAATTGAACGCTGTACTAAACATGCCAACAAAATTTGTTTATCTTTTGATCCATTTAATGAAAAATCATTTTGTCTCAAAACATTGTTAGATGTTATTTTTTTCGAGGTTGATCAAAGTAGCAAATATTTTATAATGATTTCTGTTCTGCCGCAGTAAGTTAATTTGATGAAATAATTTACTTACGCTATAAACTTATTACTGCAGATATCGCTTGGTTTATTATTCCTCACGGAATTAATATGTTTAACCACCTGTCTTGTAATGTTGTGTTGTGTTGTCTTGTGTTGTTATGTTTTGTGCTTTTTGTTTTATAATGTAGTGCCTTCCTGGTGTGGTCTAATAAGACTGTTTGGCAGGCACTTTAATATTTTTGTAAATAAAATAAATAAATATTAAACGTATTTAAAAACAAACGGCGATGAAACCGGTCTGTCCTTGCTAACAATGCGTACATGTGTAGAAAATAACACGCAGGTAGTATTGACACAAAGTGTTTTAGGTCTTGACTGGCATTCGGTATATCTCAGCTATGTTGTTTTGGTATAGGAAAGAGGAGTTTTGAATGATTGTTTACCAGTTGACTTCATTCTAACATTAGATGGACCATCTTTGTATTCAAAATTAATCTTCCAATTTCCTCTTTCATTATTACAAGTCTGTTATTTACATATGTGTATTAAAGACGATAAATACAAAATATCAATTTATTCTGACATAAAACCCGCCATAATGCAATTCATCTCAGAAACGTGTAACATTGTAAGGCATTGTTCATGTATGCAGAAAACGTTTATATCTGAACGTATAACACTTCTCTCACGTTTGCTCTTCAGTTGTATGCTGTTGTAAGTTTACCTGTGTTCCTTTACCAGTGCATGTACCAGTACTTAAAATAGTAAATAGATTACAGAATGGGTGCCAAAAGGCAGGACTCACGCCCTATATTTGACTTCTGAAGAAGACGTTCGTAGACGTCTACTGAACACTAAGGTATGAAATGAGGTCCTGCGGTGGAGAAACAACGGAATGCGTAATGTGGGGAGGTGGGAACACCAAGGGTAAACACGCTGGCCAGCAATAGTATCCACCATGTTTGTGCGAACCTAGGATCGAATCTGCCGAGAATGTAACCCAGTTCACCGTGGACGATGGCGACTGGACTAGTCTGACAATTACACCACCTAGAGGATACGAACCCCCTCCCATTATTTCAGTTGTGGTTGTCGTGCAGTTGAAAGAGTACCTTCGACAATCGAATAAGTTATATTTTTATCGAAATATTTTGGTTTTAAATCGACTGGAATATGTAGTAATAGCAGATTATTAAAAAAAAATGTATATGAAAGCCCTACCTCTGAAAAATTAGTAGTGTTAAATTATCAACAACAATTTTTTTTATATGAAACTTATGCAAACATAAACATTTTTGTAGAAACGTCATATAATTCATTAATTCAGACTATGCAACACTTACGTGGTCAAAACTAAGTTGAAACGATTCTTTGATCAAATTTGTCAGGCCATTAGTTTTCGAGTCCTTAGTTCAGCCAAGCTCGACTTGGACAGACTTCACCCAGATGTACATACGCTCTTGGCTCCTGATTGTATTGCTCTTACACCCGTTCACCATTCTGATTTCCGACATTTTCTCGGAAACTACAAGTGCCTAACCCGAATTGATAGTAGGGTTTTCTCCCTTCCGGCACTACTGGCTGGCAACTGTTGCGCCGTAGCACTTGGATATGATCAGGTGCGCTCGGAAGTCTTTGGTCCAGCGGCCATATTGACAGGCGTGTTACATAGTGACTTTGACATTTGACCTTGATCTTACCTGTTACGTTGATCTTTGTCTGCAGTAACCATCTTGTTTCCATCTGCCACTTTGTTTACCACTTATCTGCTTCTGCCCTCTTATTCATCCTGCCGCCAGATTATTTACCAATTATTTGTTCCTTTTCGACTGTTATTTGTTTACATCACCTGAGAGCAGCCATCTTGATACTGGAAGTGACTGCCAGCAGCGTTGCTGTAGCTGCTATCTTGGTACTAGAAATCACTGCCAAGGGTGCTACACTCGTTCGATTAATCGATTATTATATTTAAATCTCGTGTCGTCTGCTAGACAGCGCTAGTGTCGATCTGTTTGTAAGGGTGATGTGTCATGCAGTCTACATGGAGATATATTGTCCTTATTTACATTATTGTGAAGTGTATAATTCAAAACAAATCTTATGCCACATCGGAGCCCCGAACCACCGAACTTGCTTCACAGATGCATTAGCCCACTCGGCTACCAAGGTATGTGAGGAAATAGGAATTTTAATGTGTTTTCTGTCCCGCCTTTGTATCCCACCAACACAGGATTGCCTTCAACATTACAATTTTTATATATGAGTATTTTTTAAATAGCTACTTGCATATTACATTGTTTCAGATCCAAGTATGGGAACCACTCGCGTGGTCGTTTTACAGTCATTCGGATGGCCGAGAGTGAGGGAAATGAGTGCTGATTCTCTTGTAGGAGTGATACCACTATCGAATCATAATGTATGTGCAATCTCATTGATACCACTCCTAAAGAAAACAAGATAATTTTAGTATTTATGGTGTGAAGGAAGTAAATAACTTATAATAAAATATGCAGTTAATGCTGTTTTATAAATTTCTTTAGTCTCACTATTAACATCATAACTAATTATAGTACATAAATTTTCGTGCGATGAAATAAAATAGTATGCTAAATAACGAATGTGTTTCCAGAGTACTTAGTAGGAAATAGGAAAGCATAAAGTTTTAAACAAATTGTGTTATTAATTATTAATTAATTTATCAGCACATTAGCTTATGCTAATGGAATTTACTAATAAAGAGTATTAAAAATTCCAGTATGTCAGTATACATTAAATAAAATCAATATTATTGCAAATATTACTGCATGTAATAAATCCAACATTTAAATTCCAACTTCCACATATGTGTTGGTATCAGAGTGGCCTAAAGCATATTTTTGTGATGCAAGACCTGGTGGTTCAGGGCTACACACCTCCAAAGGAAAGGATTTTTTTAGTAACATGCTCTATACAGTTATGCCTATAAGGTCGGTATCTCCGCCTAGGCAGCATGGCATATGACATTTACATACAGAACGACACTAGCACTATGTAGCAGATAACTCAATAATTAAATATAATAATCGATTAATCGAAAAAAGTTCAGGGCCCCTGGAGATGATATACAGTACCATGATAGCCGCCACAGAAGTGCCACTTTCGGCAAGCTCCAATACTAATGATGCTGTAGAGCCGAAGATTGCAGATGCGCCCGAAGTGCGAACACCAAGATGGCAGCTCCCTGGTGATGTAAACAAATAACAGTTGAAAAGTAACATGTAATTGGCAAACAAGATGTGGGCAGGTAATTCATAACATGGCGGAATCGGGTTGTTGTTAAATAAGATGGTGGATGGGACAAGATGAATGATGCAAGCAGAAGTGAAGGACATAGGCAGGGTCAAGGTCAAAGGTCAAGGTCACATCAAACACTACTGCTAAGATGGCTGCCGAGTTGACAATTGTCTGGTGTGTCCGAGCATGTCCGAAGTGCCATGGCATCACAGCCACTAGCTACTTGTACAGTGCGGAGAAAATACTACTAGCCGCATGAACTGTGTTTTGTAAATAGGGCTTCATCAATGTTTTTGCGAGTTTAAGTGACATTCCAGGAACAAAGATGAACATGTGTAAATAATAATGTTTCAAAAGAACTGAACCAACTGCCGTGATGTAACCTGTGAAGTGTAAAATGAGTATTTCCACGTCATAAAATTATGTTCTCGGTATTGTTTATAAGAACCTGTTTACAAAATACCAGAGAATGTATTTATTTTTATTTGTTGATAGTACAGAATCATGTCGTACTTATCGCGAATGAGGAGAAATATTGTAGTTTTCAGCAGCAGTGGTAGTAAAATGATTGTTCAATCAATGGTAGATGAAGTATTGGTGGCTAATCGTTACTAGAAGTGGTTATTGACTGCATGGCTCGTATGTTCCAGACAGAGAGAAGACAGTGTAAGACAGAGAGAGGGAGTACCGCACTTTCACCAGGATCACTACTACAGTGAGGCCTTCACCTTGTCCACCAGCCAGTCATGGACAGCCAGCAGTTCCGTCAGTTCGCGCGAGCCGCAGTAGACTATGTCGCCGACTATCTGGACAACATTCGTGACAGGTAAGTAGAAGCCACCTCACTCAGGATATGAGCTTGCCACTGACACTCTTACATTGCGTGGATGTTGAGTTACTGCTCGTCTGTTTATAAAACATCAGAGTGTATGAACTAAAGGATCCCATCGTGCAGTCCACAATATATATTATATTCAACAATATTGGCTGAGTCAAGGTGAAGTGATTGTGTTGTGGTTATATCTCAGAGAACCATTTTCGAATTGTACGTAAAGTGAATTTTGTGGGGAGTAATGATGCATTAAAATTTAAGTTAAAAACATTTATTTATAACTCTATAACATTAACCAACGAAATTTGAAACAAAGTCTTATATATAATAAAAATTTCATTTAAACAATAATATTACTTTAAAAGGTGTAATAATTGACCCCAACTTCCATAGTGTTATTGCTCCTACAACATGAATCGTACTGTTAAATTACAAAAAAAAAAATCGGCTTAATTTTTTTAGCTGATACCAAAAAAAATTAAGACACTTCATCCTGACTCATACAATATGATCAGTTTTTTTCTAGGACTAACATTGTATGATACATACACACTCGGCTAAACGAGCCTGTAATATAATGTGCAAACACAAACTTATTCTTTGAGTTTTAGGTCTGTGTTCTTTTTCTGTTTTCTCTGGTTCGGCTTCAGTTCGCCTCATCAACTACGGAGGCGATGCAAAAACAGCATATTACTACTGCCACTTCTACAACCCTAGGACATAATGGATGATTCGAAAAATCATCAAAATCGAAACGTACTCCACTAATGTCAAGTCCCTGCTTTTGCTTTTGTATTTTATCTTTCGTGTTTTTACATTGTTACTTGTAGACGTGACAAATACGTTATGTAATATGTTCGCATAGTTTGTAGGGAAATGCGAGCGCAAGCGAATTTTCCAACGCACACAAACGAATTTGCAGTAGTAGTTTGGGCGTTTTCGAGCTAATTTGAGCACCATGATGAGCAACGAGCGAGAGTAAAGGACTTTATTGAGAATTTACAGCACTCAGTGCTGCAGTTTATAGATATGAAGACATCCTACATATAAGAAATACATAAATATACCTTAAGGAGAAGATTCGTGACAGAATTCGGCCAAGTTAGCATGAGAAACTGCCGGTGTTTGCAATAAGAAACTAATTGTCTTGCTAGCATCCAAAACTATAAAAGGTAAGGTTTTTGTTGAAATATGTGTGTATATACAGGATGGGGCTGAATTTGACCGACAAACTTCGGGGGGTGATTCCTTATGAAAAAACAAGTAGAAAATATATGGGACATCTTGTACATAAAACTTATATTAAAGGCGGTATGAGCTCTTAAACATGAAAATTATTAAGTGTATTTTTGAAAAATAATGGAAATTAAGAGGTATTTAATTATAACAAGTTGAGCATTGGTTTTTACCACTGGGACCTTGAATTACACAATAGAAGCACATCAATACCTTGCACCCTAATACAAAATACTAGGGCGGCTACTCTTTCATTTTACTCCCCTTTTATACCATCAGGAATTAAGGAACTTTTAATGTTGTTTTCCTCTAGAGAAGCACGTCAAGAGTAAAAGGTCCTCTTGTTTTAAATGCGTAGAACCAACCGTTTTCGTGTAAAATACGTAACAAGTGTGGGCTACAGTAAGAAAGTTCTTAGCATGTAGGCAATACTGCGTACACGTGTGTATGGCAGGCTGCTGTACCTACAGCTATGAATATGAGGGATGGGAGGGAAATGGGTCCTAACATATCATCGACAGTCACGATCATTAGAAACGGTAACACAAAAAACTTAACAACGTCGGAGAACCGCGAAAGGAATCGGCCATGACCTAAGTCAAGGGATCCATTCCAGCATTAGCCTGAAGAGATTTCGGGAAACCATGGAAACAGAAACAAGGATGGGCACGGTCGGGAATCGAACTCATAGACTCCCTAATACGTGTGTAACGTGATACACATGTTCCACTGTTAAAATATTTGTGACATTTATTTTATGATAATTGTGTAAGTAAATTATTGTAGCGTTTACCTTATGTAAAATTCAGTCACTCATTATGCTTTTTATCAAATTCATCACATAAGAGTCTGATGTGAACCTTTAAACACATGATCCAATAACCCTTATAACACAGCTATATAGCAAATTGTTTTGTTGTTTCGCCAATATAAACGTACAATAATATATTACCATAACCCACATTCTTCTTGTTTATATCATCACCATCCTTTCCTTTTCGTCGTCTACGTATATTACGAGTGTTCATTAGGCCTTTCATAAATACCTTATTTTCTTCCCGTGTTTCCATTTCCCAAACTTTGTCAAATGTTATCTTCCTGTTAGAGTCTGTAACAATGCACAGCGTAATGTTCGGGGACTTTTTTTCTTCATACGTTCATTACATCGACCTTTCAAAACTCTTCCACTCTTCGGTGCCCTTTGGAAACTTTTTAGTTTGTTAATTTATAACCCATACAGGAGTGACCTGTTCCTCTTTTCTATTGCTTGCCCTTAATTTGTTCTGTTTTATTAAAGTAACAATTTATTTATTTCCCTGGATATTATTTTCATCTGCACTGTCACAGTCGATGTCATTTTAATTGCTGTCTACTACTGGATTAGCAACTGAATTTCCCTGGGCATTATCTTGTCGGATTAACACATTGTTACACTAACGTTTTTTATCTTCAGCGTGTACATCAAGCTTATATAAAGGAATTACTTCAGTATTTTGGCTGTCTCGCAGTCGTAAGCTACACTCTTGTCGTTCAACAGGTACAAAATCTGTTTCATTTACTTCACTGGTGTTAGACATGTATACTTTACAACTTCTCCAATGTTATACATACTGCCTGTTCAAACACTATTACACTCCACAGTCTTAGTGATTTCAAAAGCAGACGAACTGCTAGCTTCAAGTATCACTT
Source organism: Medauroidea extradentata (assembly GCA_003012365.1). Taxonomy (NCBI): domain Eukaryota; kingdom Metazoa; phylum Arthropoda; class Insecta; order Phasmatodea; family Phasmatidae; genus Medauroidea; species Medauroidea extradentata. The sequence continues at coordinate 10,207 of PNEQ01023856.1, read as the reverse complement.
TCTTGTTACAGAACCACTTCTATCATCTGTCTCCCAAACCTAGCCGTTATGAACTGGAAGTAAACAAACCAAATATATTTAAGAACTGCTGGCAGATAATTATGTGTTAACAATTACGTTAAAAAAAAAGCATTGTTGAAGAACCAGCTTGGCAATGAAAGCAATTTTTGGGTAGTTGAACTTTCGCTATGTAGTGTAAAAATTACATTTCCTTGTTTTATGTTTCAAAAATATACTGTCACAAATAAAATGTGGTTATAGTAATAAAGTAAATAATTACATTTCAGAAATAATACTTTACTTGGATTTATTGAAAAATTTACAGAAACATTCCTTCTATTCAGCTTGCTCTTCAATCAGAAAATAATAGTACCACAACAAATCAACACAAAAACCTCCTATGTTACAACATCCGAGTAAACCCTGCCTTAGATAATACAGTAAAAACCTACCATGTGTACAAACAGCACACCAGTAATATTGGTATTTATCTGTGTTTGGCATTGTGGGTAATCTCAAAGTTGCAGTAATTTATTAAAAACATCCGTGAATCTATATGTATATATAAATAAATAAATAAATATATATATATATATATATATAAATGAATCCCTATTTCCGTTGGTCACGCCATCACGCGTGAACGGCTGGACCGATTGCACTTTTTTTTGTTGTGTTTGTTATTGTCAGGAGAAGGTTCTTATTTTAAAAAATTAAAAATTGCGCGGAAAGTTAGAAAATTTAAGAATACTTATTTAAGAAAACTTAACAACCAAATAATATTATTTCTGATTTAACCTTAGCGCTTTGGACAATATAAACATTTGACAAAGAGGATGTAAAAAATCTTAATATCGTTTAAAACAAATGCTTCGATCGGAGTTATTTTATTGATAAAAAATAAAGAAAGAAAACATACATCACGGTTAGTTCAGAGCCATTACGCCTTGAGGATGCTAAACAAATACGAATATTTGTTTTCTATAATTTTATCCACATGCTTCCCGTCGTAACGATGACTATTGAAATCTAATTGTTAAAATAATGATAAACAATATTCTTAGTATATAAATAGTTTTGTTGGTATTCCGACACGGGAGCAGGCGACTGGCCATGTGAAAAACATGGATTTTCAAGAAAACAAACAAAAAAGAAAACAAACACTTAGCGACTGCCCTTGAGATTTATTTATCGACATTAATTATAACAATTTGATTTCAACAGTCATCGTTAAGACAGGACAACGTCTGTCGGGTCATCTAGTCTGTTGATAATAATGGATTGTTCATTATTTGACAAGTACAATTTCTAATGGTGATGCTCTATGTAACTTGTTTTCTTAAAATAAATTAGAACATCTTTATATTTGTACATTTCGTAAGTTTGAATGAAACATATTGTATGGGGCAGAGTTCCCCGGGGCAGGGCATCCCGCATCGAAAGTAAACGTCTGACTGGACGTCCTTAGGTGTCCGTCGAACCCCGAGGAAATGAGGCCAAACGATGAAGGTGTACGGATTTTCGGTGCCTGAGATTGTGATTTATAATAACATCCTTCGAGGGGTTTTCGACAGAATAAAAATTGGTGAACCTGGTTTTTAATATGCTGTTACACTTTTACATTGGTTTCAATAGATTGTAATTTTCCTTCAGCTGAGTTACCGAGTGAAGTTGGGAAACCTTGGACTCAGATCCAGGAGCACCTTCTTCCTAACGACAACCAACTTCATTGAGCACACTCTCGATAATAGGAGTTGCCAACAAAAGGATTGGACGGAGGAACACGTGGAACCCACTCCCGCCCCCCTCCCCTCCCTCCTGGTCAAGACACTCTGTTACCTTAACATCAATTAAATTAAATGTATTATAACCTATAAAAAAGAAAATGACGTAGATGGTGATATAAATATATATGTTTGTGATTTATACAGTACTAATAGTCCTCCCGCAGCATTGTCCGCGTGTATTACCAAGTAAAGCTAATATTTACTTTTATTAAAGAGTGCCAAATGCAAGAATTGGACACACAAGGAATGCAGTTCTTCGGAACTGAAGGCTAATGCTTATGTTTGTGACTTTTGCGCTTAAAGCCAAATGTTGATGTTAATAGTTACGCATTATTTTTTGTTAGTTTCGCGTAAGTGGTTAACATTCATAATGATTTTTTCTTGCGTGCTATTTAATAGTATACGAAAGTTCATTTTATTTTTAAATTGTTGTTTACAACAAAATACTAAAATTTTGTTTACTATCAAGGTTTAAATAATTAAATTACAGAAAATTGAAAGTGTATTTTATTAATATATTGTTTTTCCTGTAAGAATTTCTGTATTGTAGTGTATGTTCTGGATTGCCCCGGTAGCCGGAGTAATGCAGAACATCACTTTTTTTGTTAATATTTTAGTTTCAAAAGTTTTAATTAAAATATTATTTATGCTGATTTGCAGATAATTAACTAAGCTTTTGAGTGAAAAAACAACATTTGTGATATAGCCAAATTCATGGTAGTTGATAATAATCAAAGCTTTAGTGTTCGGCAACACCCCGGTCTCCCCTATATCAGCAGTAAAGCATACCTTGAATATAAGAAGGTATTCGAATGGTATAAATAGTATACATGATATGATGACTGGCTTATCTCAGGCACAACCACTGATGACTATGCCCTCAATACATAAAATTGAAAGTTCATTAAAACAAATAAAATATTTATTCCCTGGGCACATGAAGTTTTACAAAAATATGTAATTATATAATTGACGTATGTTAAATCTTTAATAAATTACTAGCTGGACAGCCGCGGCTTTGGCCGCGTGGAGTTTTCTAAAAAAAAAAAAAAAAAAAAAACCTACAGAGATAACTTAACGTGTAAATGAAAAAAACATTTTATGACTTTTCACCTCCAAAGCATTACGACACCGTTCCAGGTTTATGAGATACCTAGAATATCGGGAAAGTTAATTTTACCATTTTACCCCTTAGTAGGTTCCTACGCAGTGAGGGGAAGCCACACTTAAACTTTCATACTCAAATAATAAAACGGTGTGTGAGTGAGAGAGAGAGTGTGTGTGAGAGAGACCCTTCATTATACAGAATGTTCCTGAACTACAGTTACAGACGCAGTGAGGTGATTCCTTACAAAAAATTAAAGTAGAAAATATACAAGACACTTCGTACCTATGTTTAATATTTAGGGAATAATGAGGCTTTAAAAATCGAGTTCTAAAACCGTATGTAACTAAAATATCTAAACCGAATTAAGTAAAATGATAATAATATAAACATTTGTTTATGTGTTTAAAGTGATCAAACCCACATTAAATGCTGGTTGATACTTTCAACCGTCACTAATATAACGGCGATTGCCACCCTCTAGTTGGATTCAACTTTTCTACCGTCGGGATATTGGAACATTTGAATATGATTAATTACGTAATGTGAGCTTTATAACAAAAATTATCCTCATATAGTAACTGTCTAGGTGACATTGTTGTTATAAATGCACGCGAAGATTTGGTTGCGGCGATAGAGTGCCAGGAGAGAACAGACAATACTATGCGTACATGTATTGCAATGTGCTCACTGCCTAGGTTATGGTGGACAATCACTGTATACAACATTAACACTTCAATAAGTTCACAAAATCGTCTCAACAGATACAAATGCCGTGAGATGATTCTCTATCCAAAATGGGGTAGAAAACATTACATACGATCAATGACGTAGAGTATCTTATAAGGGTGATATCCACCTAACACATCGACGTTTTAAATGGTTTTAAATGAAATTAATAAAACCTCTTGGGCGTTAAAGAAAGATTCAGTGAATGATGTTGTTACCTTACGTTGATCTTAAACTGTTGTGCAACTATTGTGGAGTAAAAACATTTCCTACATCGAGAACAAAAATCAAATGTGTGGTATGTACCTGCCAATGACTGTATAACACTTAGATATTTTTATTGATTTTCAAAGATGTAATACACATACGTAACACATGACACTTCATGGAACACTCAATTGCGAACTGTTTTAGAAGAACATAGTGTGTAGGGGTTCTTTGTTGCCTGCCAGGTACGCAACCCGCTTTGCAAGGCTGCTCATAGGGCTACAGTGAAGTTGCTGTGTGTGGATGCGGGTTATGTGATACGACAGTAATATGCTTGTACACATCTTCTGATATTTGTAATCCAAAAGGAAAAAACCGTAGATCGTAACTGCACGATAACGTACTTCGCAAAAAATCCACGCGTATTTTACAGAAACTGTTCAAAGTGGTGACCACTTACTTTGCTACACAATGGACAGCGACGAACAATCGATTACCTGACGTGATCAAACTGTGCAGGGCGTTGCGAATGATAGTATAGGCATCAGTAATCTGGCCGCGAAGTTCAGTTACTGTGTTGATTGGGTTCTTGTATACCAATGTCTTCAGGTAACCCCACTGAAATAAATCAGGTGGCGTCAGGGTCAGGTCTGGAGAATGTGGTGGCCACTTCACAGGCCCGTCTCTGTCTATCCATCGCTAAACAAATGTGGCGGCACGATGATGACGAGCTTTCAAACTGAAGTGTGGAGGGGCTTCGTCATGCAGGTACCACACAAGCTGGTGTGATTGTAAATGTACGTCCTCCAGCATAACTGGCAGTATTCCCTCTAAAACTGTCGATAAAGGCGACCAGTCAAACGTTCCGGCAAAAAGTACTGTTAATGAGGTTGTCGCCGACAATGCCGGCCCAGACGTTTATAGCAAATGTCACTTGATGGCGGTGTTCAACCATTGCATGTGGGTTGATGTAGTTTCATACGTGACTGATTCGACTGTTGAGAACGCTATCACGCGTAAAAGAAGCCTCGTAGGTCCACAAAATGCTGCAAGAAAAGCCACGTTTGTCTGCACATTTATGCAGATACCAGGAGCGAAATCGACTCGTGGAAGAAAATCAGTGGTTATAATTCTTGCACCTTATCGCCATGAAACGTGTGTAGCTGTTATTCATGCAGAACTCTCAACACACTTTGGTGGCTTGCATGCATTGTGTGAGCGATTCCACGTGTGCTACATGATGGCGATTCGGCAATACGTTCGAATACGTCCTCCTCAAACCTGGCTGTTCTGACGTTGCGTCTCACGCCGGTGTCGTAACTGTTCGCTGTAAATGTTTCGTCTCGCGTAACCGTCTGTTCACAGACGAGAACATGCGATGGCCTGGATAGTGTCTGTTTGGAAACGTCTGTGCATACACGTAGCACGGTTGTTAACTGGCAGCTATCCAACAGACGCTCTGCTGACTGTTTGGCGGCCAGGGAAGACAGATCTACTGCCCATTCTTATCACAAGAGCTCTGCTCATCTTGCGTTACCTCCAGTACTGCCATACATGAGAATCTTGTTGCAATTTTAACGCCAGTTCGCCTGCCCAGGACAGGTGAAATCACGTCCGGGCAAGCAAAAATAGAACGACACCTGTCCGGCGCCGGCGGACAGGTGCATTCAACGACCATTGCAGATTCTTTGAGAGCACTTGAACAACAGAGATGTTTTACAATAATAAAGACACTTGATTTTCGCGGTGCGTGTAATCGCACAATTGTATGTCTTTTCACATCTTCCATGATCGGATTTCGCAAAATCTTACCATCGCAGGTCAAACATTTGTTTAGGTATCCAGTTAGGGCTGTGAAGGAATGAAATAAGATTTTTAATGTATCGTCGATTGCGCTTCGACTCGATGGGTTATCGTTACCGTAATCGGGGATGACTCTGAAGTCTGGACACGTAGGGTGACTTGGGACACTTTTATAAAAGATTCTATTTTCTACATGTGCCAGATGTGAGTAAATATGAATGTATTATTCATGCGGACATTCATGATTTCAAATTTATCACTAGTAAATTTATTTTACTCAGTGCTACTTTATGTGGGGAAAATATTTTTCTCAAACGTCCCAAGTCACCACACGTGTCCAGAGTCCCTCCTTATTACGGTAGTGAGAAAATAACTCTCAAATACCCGGTTGGGGGTATAGTCTTTGTAAAACTCTCAAAGCAGACGGTCACAAAAAACAAGTATAGACATAGAGAAGTAATTTATAGGGAAGTTAACATTCTGCAATCGTTACATATGGTGATACAAGGTCTATATGACTAGTGACGGAATATAATATTTATTTTTAATGAACTTACGACGGTACGTATTGAAGGCAGTTATAGCGGTCGTGCTCGAAATAAATGAGTTTTCATTACCACGTATACTACTTGTATTATCCGAATACTCTCTCATATTCGTCTAGTTTACTGTAACTATAAATAAACCCCGCGATAGTAATTAAGAACGGCAGGGAATGACTTAAGACAGTTTTTCAGACGGGCAGCTACAAATACTTATCTTACTGTAGAGTAAACTCAACCTGCAGCTTGGTTATCCTAACACTTGATGGCCGAGCTACCAATCTGGCGTACAATGAGGTCCTTCAATTGAATATATATTCGCTGTCACCAGTAATACACGCAGACAATTCCGCGAGCGGACTGCTAGCTTATAAAGCTATAGTTTGTTCGTCTTCTATGCGGTTTAATAAACCAGTCATCCGATTAAGATTAAATTTCTGCAAAAAAAATTGGGCAGGTAAAGGGAAATAGAAATATAGGACAGAACAGGATACCCAAAAATTTAGTGAACAAATAAGTTGTGCGTGCGCCCACCAGGGGGGCGGAACGGAGTAGAGGGGCAGAACCGGACACCTACAAACTTAGGGGGAAAAAACTAAAAGAAAACTTTGGTGAGTTGTGCGTGCATCCGCAAAGTTTTCAGCGGAAAACATTTTTGGAGGGAGGGGGGTCTAAATGGGGAGTAGGGGCACAACAGGGTACCCAAAAAAATTTAATTAATGAAAAAAAAAAAACTTAGGTAAGTTGCGTGTGCACGCACGAAGGTTTATACCAAAACAATTTTTCTTTGGGGGAGTTGGGAGGCAAAACGGGGTACCCAAAAATGTTGTGGATCATTTTACCTTTTCAAAATGTTTCTAAAACGGACATTAATTACTCTCAACATTATTTTGGCCGATTTAATATTGTCAGAAATTTTTGTTTCTGAAATATTAACGCATTAAATTGAAGTCCCCCAATCTAAATTGCGGGGACCAGCTAGGTACTCAATAAAACATCTTCAAGCGTTTCAATATCCCGACGGTACAAAACATGAATCCAACTAGAGGGTGGTCACCCTGTTATTTTAGTAACGGTTGAAGGTAGCAACCAGAATTTTAAGTTGGTTCGAAGACTGTCGTTTTATATAATTTGGTTTCCGATATTTTATTAACAAACAATTTTTAATCTCGATATTTAAAGGCACGTTACTTCCTAAATATCAAACCTAGATGCTATATGTGTCCTGTATATTTTCTACTTTATTATTTATAAGGAATCACCTCAGTGCGTCTGTACCTATAATTTTGAAACATTACATGAATCGTAGAGAGCACTTCAGCGCCTCAACTGTTTAGATAGATATGGAGCCATATTCAATAGCACATTTCACGTCTTTTCACCCCCTTAGCTATCGAATTTCGAAAAGTCCTAAACTTCTACCATTGACATTTGTGTACGTATCCAATTCAATTGAAAATCACAACGATAGCCTATTGGATTCGAGCTGTAAAGACGATTCATGTCAAACATTTATATTCCTCCTTTTTTATTTATTGGGAGCCGAATTTCGAAAATTCCTTTAAACTGCTTGTTGGGCATTTACGTAAGTATCACTGAGAAGAGGAAACCATGATTATACCTTGAAGGATTTGATAGGTATCTATGAATAATCGAAAACACATTTCAGGGTTTTTCACTCTCCTAAAGGTTTAATTTCGAAAATTCCTGAAATCGGCTAATACTCATTTTCATGAAAGCCCTATTGAAGTGAAAACCATGATGATAGATCTTCGGTTTCGGGATACATCGACGATTTTTCGAAAACACATTTAATCTTTTTCACCTTCTTAGGGCTCGAATTTCGAAAAAGACCGTCTCAGCTCGTCTACGATCTGAGAGGAACCCACACAAAAGTTTCACGTTTCTAGGTCCCGCGGTTTTGGCTACAGCTTGATATGTCAGTCAATCATTGAACACGTTTATGTATATTGATTATCGCTGGTACATTTTCAAGCAAAAAAAATTTTGAGGTAGAATTTATTCCCCCTCCCCAATTTTTATTATGTCTTGCTACGCCCTTGGGTGCGTTACGTAATTAGATTCGTATAGTCACAGTTGATAAACGCATTATAAACCATCTTTTTTTTATGCCGAAAGCAGCTGTGATATCACTGACAACTGTTCCTTTAGTCTGTAAAGTTCTGCCAAGTGGTAATTGGCGAGTTGGTATTTGGCGTCTGGGTTTGAGGCTATACTTATACTCCCGACTGAGAGTGTCGATGTGCTGAAGGTTAGTCAGTCTCAGCAGTGGCAGACGACGTATTCAAGATGGCGGTGATATATGACGTAAACATCAACAAGTTTTAGCCCTACTGTTTACATTTGTGAGGACATATCTCCTTATGACTTACATTTTCGGCTACAATGCATGGCATCACAAATTCTCTTTCATCTATCGCATCACCCATTGTCGCCTCAGAATCGAAAAACGTATAGAATATAACAATTACTTCCTCAGGAATTGCAGACGCCATTATTTACACTGAATATTGCTACAGGTGAGTGTTATACATTATTGCTGTGACAACTAACTGGCAAATATCGTTCCTAAAAGATTGCCAGTTTTCTCAGCGTTTATTGCAAGGAAAGATCGTAGCTCTAGTCGCCCCTAATTGACAATGGATATTGCACTCACCTGCCTGTTGTTTAATTGCACTGGCCAGTAAACTATTAGCCTGCGGGTTTAAAAGAAAATTTGTGAACAGGGCTGTTATAATTCACATTTTAGTTTAAATATCACAATATGAAACATGATTGCCCTGTTCGTTAGAGCACAAGAATATCCATCTGTCAGCTGACGGACTGATTATTATTTATGTAGCACAGACTATGGTACATGCTTTATGGTATTATTTGTAAACTAGCAAAGGCTACAAACTTATTATGCGACTTGAACTATAACTTCTTCCATAACCTTAATACGTAATCATTACGCATCATTATACGTGGCACCACGGGATCTTATTACAACTTATTTAGAAATTGTACATACTCTTTTAAGTAGATTGGGTAGCCGTTGAGATATGCGTGGCGATTATGGTAGGATTTGATGTGAAAATAAAATATGAAGCGTTTTGTTACAGTTGAGTCTTAAACAATGTTATTATATCTCACAAACAGTCTATGTATTGGTGGTGGTTTTCAGCCATATGATAAGTGCTTTGTTTTAAATATCATATTTTATTGAAGGCTATAATAAATGCATACTTGAAGAAAATTCAGATCTAATTACCAAAACTTTAATTACCAGTAAATCAAAGTTAACGTATTCAACTAACATAGGTTAAAGTGGAGACTGCTATCTTGTCTTCCATGTAACAAATACAAAGGTTTCTCCATCACATTCAGATACCACTTACATTGTAGGACTTGGTGCAATCTGCAGTGTTTGTATAAAGTCAAATTAGTATTTGTTGTAGTACACAGACCCATTGTTACATAATGTCTTCACACTAGAACGGTCCGTAGTTGAGCGTGGTAGCTGCGAGAACCCTGTCTGAGAAGAGGTGACGTGTAGTCGTGTTGTAAGGAGAGCTATATTAGATGCGACTGTACACTATGAGCACGTGACAATAACATATGACTGCAATAACTAGTCAGTAGAGTGATCTCATGTTACTATGGTCCAGATATTGTAGAATATGTCCCACGTCTCTAGCACGCAACTAGCTAGTATCAGTACAATGATGACACAAGACCACACAGACTCGTGTATAGTCATCGCTAAGCACCGCTACCCTTGTAACACAGTCCACTAGGAGTAATAATCCAGTAGAGTGATCTCATGTTGCTGTGGACCAGATATTGTATAATATGTCCCTCGTCTCTAGCACGCAACTAGCTAGTATCAGTATAATGATGACACAAGACCACACAGACTCGTGTATAGTCATCGCTAAGCACCGCTACCCTTGTAACACAGTCCACTAGGAGTAATAATCCAGTAGAGTGATCTCATGTTGCTGTGGACCAGATATTGTATAATATGTCCC
>PNEQ01023855.1:0-18228 GCA_003012365.1 Medauroidea extradentata | reverse complement strand
TGCAACGATTGTACAAAATAGTGACAACAGAATGCAATGCATGTAACCAGTGCAATAGACCAGTTTTCCACTAATTTTTCTCACGGTAAAATAGTGCCAACAAACTGTCATGTGCATATCATCAGTGCTGCAGACAGAATTAATTCCAGAGTTCTGCACCATCAACAGAGCCAACAGACTACCATGTCAGAATTTTTATACAATCGTTTGTAACAAAACTAATTTTTTTTCTTAAACTACATTGTTTTAACATATGATTGCTGAGTCAATGTTCGATATACCGTTATTTAGAATATATTATTATGTAAATTTTATATATATGTGCAAATTTTGTAATATAACCAAACTTAAAATTTTATTTGTATATTATGTAAAATATGTTAGGCTTTTAGCACTGTTGTCAGAAGCTAAGATAAAAATATAAACACATTCCAATGTATAAAACCACGAGCAATTAATAAATTCTATTTTTTTATTATTATTATATTTATGGGTCCCTCAGACCCAGGGTCAGTAACGACGTGAAAAAAATAAGGTACAGTGTTTAAGGGTTAAGATGCGAAGAAACAAGAAGGTGATTAAAGCTCAAGTCGAACCTGAAGTATTGAAGGTAGGGTTTTTCAGAATGAAGTCAGGAAGTGATGGTGGCATTGTCTTAGGAATGAATGAGGTAAAGGAATTAATGATGAAGAAGCCTAAGTTAATAATCTCAGGTATGGATGAGAACAGGAATGAAAATCTTACCAAGGAAGATGCGAGAATAAAAATTATAACGCAGAATGATCTTGATGATACTAATAGTGATTTTTTCCTTAAGGAAATTTATATAGCATTGAATGGACGAAGATATAAAAATAAGAATGTGTTGAAGTGGACCCAAGTACAAGACAGAACCTTCTTATCAAATGCAGTTATCTTTTGTTTTCAAGTTTGCCACATTTAAGATCATGTGCATATTATCCAGTGCTGCCGATGCCAATCGTATCGACATTATGCCAGGAATTGCCGAAGTGAAACATGTTTTTTTTTGTGGCTGGGAAAACATGCGATACTGATTATGGTGCGATGCTGATTATGGTACGATGTTGATTATGGTGATAAACACTGTGTCAACAGTGCTACGATAAATACAAGATTTAACTTGAATTTAAATACTAATCACACGCCAAAATGCAGAAATTCTTAATTTTACGTGAATATTGTAAAGCAACTAAAGTTGAAAATACGAATATAGCAACTCAGGAATGAAGATGGTATAATAGCTAGTATGTATTGGCCGTTATCAGCTGGAACAGAACAACGGAAATTTAAAATATGACACCTGAATATTCGGAGCTTAACAGCCAAAAATGACGAATTGTTGAGTGCTACATTGTCTTACATGCCAGACATAGTGTGCCTCTCTGAAACCCACAAGACTGAAATTATTGAAGACAATGAATTATATCGTCGGTATACTGCCAAAAATTACCAAGTCAAAAATGCAAGTTGGGAAATGGCAATTAAAAGTAATAGAGCACACCAAAAATACAGTATTGCATTTTCTTTTGTTTTAACAAATTTTTTATCCTAAAAAGTGTTTGTACTCGATTTTCGTGTGTGATTAAACATTAAATTCAGTTAATTCCAGTTATTGTGACTTGGTCATGGCCACATTTGTAACAAAAGGTGACTTGGTCACTATTTGTTTTACACTCGAAAACCAAAATGTTTCCATTCGTCATAAATTGTTCATTAATTAGGATAATTTAAGACGAACAAACCCCCTAGTAAGTATAATTTGTCTAGGTTATTGTGTAACAACCGTTATTATTAAGAACAATAAACATTTACCATTATTAAAAAAGATTAAATGAACCAAATCTGAATACAATCACCTAGCCTTGTTAATTATTTATAGATGAGTTTACTCAAGTTCAATATAAATAAAATAAGTAACGATAAACTAAATTAACAAAATAAATTTAACAATCAGAGATATGTACTGTCACTTTGCGAGATGGTTATTACTGTTCAAAACAAAAGTAATTCACTTTCTCAAACATTCAGTCAAGATTCTTCCCCTTAATTTTTTTTTGTGAATTTTTAACACCAAATCAGTAAAATAACTTTAAATCAAGTACATTGTTGTAAATATGAGTGTACTTAAGCGCAACCAAATTAAATAAAAAACACCAAATAAATGACAAAATGTTTGTAAATGTGACATTTTATCTGTAAATCTTTTTGCGAATTCCTGCGTTCAATTATTCAGCAGTATACTACAACAGAAAAATTTATGTTTACAATCTTAGAGTTTATGAGGCAGCTGAGCCTCACAAGGCATACTACTTTGCATAGTCTGAGCTCAATGGGCAAAGTGAAAATTCAGAAATTTTTAATGCGCTACTTCAGTGGATAAAACAATTACTTGACACCCTGACTGAAATTTCACTGTTCTCAGACATGTGTAGTGGCCAGAATAGGAACCAGATCATTTCTGCTCTTTTTTCTGTACATTGTACAAACTACTAACTTACAGATAGTTGAACACAATTTTATTGAGAAAGGACATTTGTACATGGATAGTGTAACTGAAAATTTTAGTAGGTAAATTTGAAACATTATTAACAATAAAGTATTTTTTCCAACAATAAGCAAGCTGGCAATATTCAGAGCAGTATTGCTTCCTGTCTTCATCGAAGTTTTCAGTACAATTTTTATCTACACTCACTCCAATCAACTGATTTAGGGGATTTACCTAGCTGCATACCCCCTCCCCCCCCCCTTGTGGCTTAAGGCTTCCTGATTTTCTTCTTACCCTAGCATTATTCTTCTTTCATCTAGTGGGGTCCGATTTCTTCCAGCGGTTTGATTTTTTTCTTCTTAATCCGAGGCTTATCCTCATCAGACAAGCTTGAACCAGAAGGTCTGTATTCATCACTACCAGAGTCACCTAAGATAGAGAGGTTATCTTCATTTGATCCTCCCCCATCTTGCTTCCACATCATCATTTTACATTCTGTAATTTGATCGAATTGATTCCTCCCTTCAGTGTATGGCACATTTGAAGTTTTCTCTTGTTCACTACATTTGTTGCCAGACGAAATTTTGGTAACATTCTCTTCATCTGAAGAGACAGAATCTGCGACACATCACTGAGTTATTAAACACAGCCCTGCAATAATGTAAAACAGCATGCAAATATTGTATCAAGTGCAATACATATGCCAAGGAATATGTTTATGAACATAGCGAAAATGCAAGAATGCGATGTTTGTAAAATACAGTAGGCTTAAGTTTGTTTGCAAATTCTGGGTTCTATGTTACATTTTAGCCGTTCTCGCATATTTAATTAACATCTGTCTAATAGAAGAACACAAACCAAGCAACATAACATTTGAAAACTTAGGTGACAAGCTTCAATTGCATCACGTAATGAACAAACCATGTTTCCATTTTATTTCACGTGTTTTATTTACGCTACTTAGTACATGAGATAGACGCCATTAAGAGCTGTAGTGTTAAAAAATGACTTCATGTAAGTCAGGCCTGTCTAATAGCTAACATGCAAATGGAAAGCATTTGTGTATAATTAACGTATACACATAACTTGAGAACATGCCTCGACCTCTTTCATTTTCTTTCTTGCTAGTCGTACCAATATGATTCAATGTGTAATTTTAGTACCACGTTTTGTAAAACTCAAGTAACAGCTGATGACAATAACAAATGTCAAATATCACTGTACCAACTGTGTAAACATAATCACACTTACACAAAAAATTACTAAGTCACTCTGGCCAACTTCATAGTAGTATATTAAACAAGAAAAACAGACCCGTACACTTGATCATTTTTGCTTGTCTTTACATTGTGTACCTTCTTACACACGAAAGTGACAAGTACACACAACCATTTTTTGCTGTACACATTTCTCATTTTTGTTAGTTGGTCAAAATAGTGACATATAAATTAAATACAACCAGTCACTATTAGAGTTCGTTCCTTTTTCTTGTCGAAAGTATTCATTTGTGCAGCAAGTTAGTCTATTTATCTAATTTTGACTCATTTTTGACTTGGTCACTTTTGGCAGTATACCAATGATATATTAATAGTTATTGCTTGGTTAGACGGTATTCATTAAGCAGACATACTGGTGGTGTAATAATGTATGTAAATGTCCAGTACGAATATGAGGCAGTAATGATTGTTAATCAGGATAATACAATTTGGCTTTTAGTAACCAAACATAAGTTAAAAGCCTGTTCAATATTAGTTGGAGTGTTGTATAAGTCACCTAGCTGCAATCAAAATGAATTTTTCGAATGGTTTGATGGTATATGTGATATGATCATTGTTAGAGAAATATGTGTGTTATTGGGAGATTTTAATATTGACTTGCTGATGTCTGATAGCGTGTCCAAAACACTTTTAAACACAGCAAAAATTTCTGATTAAAACAAAAGATAAACTCACCAACAAGGATAACAAGGATAACAAACGAGAGCGAAACCTTATTGGATTTTGTAATTACAAATTTAAATACCTGTAGTGCTAAATTGTTGAGTGAAATGTGTATTATTGATCATGAAGTAATCGAAGTTGGTCTGGAATTGTACTATTTAGCACCTCAAGTGAAGGGTACAATGGGGAGAGAAACAATAATACAATCGATTGAGATAAACTGAATGAGGACCTGCTAGCTTGTTCTTGGTATGTGGCATGTAATGTTAACATGCTCGCTAAGAATAAACCGGGTTAAACAATAGTCAGTACTATTAGAAAGGTCAAATACAATATGTACAAGGGGGCAACATTTACAGGTTGTGAGGAAGATTGGGTTGAGCATAGGAAATTGTGTAATATATAAATTCAAATAGTAAAATCGAAAAAGAAGTTGTACTGTAACAATTGTATAGATGCAGCTTAAAATGATAAAAAAAAAAAAGAGGAATAGTCTCAAGAAAAGTGTTAGTCGTAAAACTGTGTCCAGATGAGTCAGTTGCAAAGGAGGATGTTGCTAATGTATTAAATAAATATTTTTTTCAAGTGTAAGTGAAATTGTTAGTAGCACTAACTAAATAAATAATGAATCTTGACACCTACTCATCAGTTTGATATTATTAATATGCAAGTTTTAGACTCATTTAAGTTAATTAAGCTGGATTAAATTAGGGTACTAGTGAAAATTTTCAAACCTGGCAGTAATGATGTACAGTTAATGACAAAGTTATGAAACAAAATTTAGGACCTTATGAAGAATTTTAGTTAAACTTAATAAAAAAATCTTTTATGGATGGTGTGTGTCCTGATAGTTGAAACTGGCTTCAATTGTATCTATTCCCAAGATGTCTAACTCCGAACGATGTAGTGAGAGAGTGGATAAAAGAGGGCGCAAAACACAATGGTCATTAGCGCCCAAAGATGGGATAAAAAAAAATAACACAAGGAGGCAAAACACAGTCCACATCAACTACACTAAAAAAAAATTAACAAAAAACAGATTAACTCTACAGGAGTTAAGACAGAAAAATGTGACAAAACACATTAACAAATCAAAAGGGTTCGAAAAGTCCGCACAAAGTAACAAACACAAGACAGAAAGGAACAGTTCACAACAGACTAAAAATATCCGTCTCACATAAAAAGGAGAGCAAGCCGCTCACAGACGAGTCATCCACACGCAAGATTACCCGAAGATCGTCAGCAAGATTATTACGACAAGCCTGGTCACAGCTGTGGCACTCCAACAGAATGTGCTTCACAGTCAATGGAGTGTCGCAGACAGGACAATTAGGTAGGGGGACCGATAAAAGCAAGTGCCTGTAATAGCGCGAGTGTGACCGATCCGAAGACTTGTCAGGAGGACATCCTCCTGTCGTGTTAATAAAGTGGAACGCTTGGGGACAGCCGAGTCCGTAAGGGCCCGAAGTTTGTTTGTTAGTGGGATGGCATGCCATTCCCACTGCCAGCAATCCCAGACAAAAGTACGGACAGCACGCAGCACATCACACAAAGGAACACGACGGTCACAGGGTGGAAGGCTGCATGCATCCTTCGCTGCCGTGTCTGCCACATTATTGTCTGGAATACCGACATGGCCGGGCGTCCATAGGAAGATGGCCGGTACACCAATCCAATACGATCAGCCACCCTCAGCCTCTCCTTGATCAAAGAGAGAAGGAGGTGAGCTGAGGAGCCAGTTAGCAAGGCTTGCAGAACACCCATTGAATCGGAACACACCAGACACTTGCGATATGACCCCCTACCAATAAATCACACAGCTTTAAAAATGGCACAAAGCTCTGTCGTTAAAATACTGCACGACGGATCAAGTCCAAACAGATACCTCTATACACACACAATAAAGGCACATGAAGCAGAGGTATCAGTTTTGGAGCCGTCTGTGTAAAAGCAGGTAAAACCCTTAAAATTTGTTAACACAAAATAATTAAAAAGGCCTTGGTAAAAGTAAGCGGGAGTGGTCGGCTTCGTAAAGTTCGCCAGATCAAGCCGTGCCAACACCTGGTGCATCGCCCATGGTGGTTCTGGGCGCTGAACACGCAGCACATGCCATGGAACATCACTCCGAGCAAGGGAGTGGAAGAAACGAACACACACAGGTTTGGTGGCTCTAGGTTTGGCATCATACAGTTGTAAAAATGGAGGATGGTGAAAGGCATAATGCAGTAAATGGGATCGGTCGGGCAGTGCTCGCAACACGTACTGCAGCAGAATCTGTTCGCGTTGATACTGTAGTGGTGGTTCACCAGCCACCGCACAGACTCACGACTGGACTTGTGCGAAAAGCACCAGTCCCAATGCGGATTTCAGCGTGGTGAACATAGTCCAACATTTTCAGCACAGATGGGCGTGCTGAAGAGTCGGCTTGACTACCATAGTCGAGAGTACATCTAATTAAAGTACTGTAAAGGCGGAGCTACATTTCCTCGTCTGATCCCTAAGTATGACCATTAAGCTATCTTTAAGTGTGCGATATCCCACAAATACCAATACTTAAGACGTTTCACACAATCTCTCCAAGAAAGCTTGGAATCAAAGACAAGGCCTAAAAATTCCCATGGCCACAACAGGCAAAGTAATCCGTTATAAAATTACCTCAGGAGATGGAAATGCGCCACGATTACAAATAAAGTGTAATACTTGTGTTTTTGCAGTGGAGAAGCAAAATCCGCAACTGTCAGCACAATCAGCAAGCCGGTGGACAGCTAGCTGGATCTGACGCTCTGCAGCACACAGGGTGACTGAGCGGCAATATCTCATAAAGTCATCCACATAAAGTGCACAGCGCACAGGGGCTAGATAACAGATACAATGCTTCTGATAGCTACAGTAAATTGTGTAACACTCAAAATACTACCCTGAGGCACACCATTTTCCTGAAAGAATTCAGTGAATCTGTACTCCATTTCAAACACGGAAAGTTCTGCGATACATAAAATTATTAATAAATGTAGGGAGATGTCCACGATAACCCCATGCATGTAATTGTGTTAGGACACCATGATACCAGGTGGTGTCATAGGCCATCTCTAAGTCAAAAAAAAAACTGCAAGGAGGTGTTGTCGTTGTATGAAGGAATTTTGAATAGCTGTCACTAAGCCGACAAGATGGTCTACCGCTGCAAGATTTGAGCTTTTTATAATTTCAGTTCAAGTCCATTACTAATGGACTATTCATCGATGTTAATATTTTTGTGAAGTTTATTAAAAAAGAACATTGTTAATATTACAGTAAAAATTAAATAATCATTTTGAGCAACCACAAATTTCTGAGTTCTCATTTCATGTTTTTTTCTTCTGGTGTATATTGTTTGTTATGGCGAGAGAGTCTATTTATTTGGTTATTTAAATGATGATTTTTTCTTTGTCTGTTGCGTATGGTAGCCCAGCATTTATTTAATCGTGCATTGCTTCCACTTTGATATGGTTTGTTTACAACAGCTTGCTCTGGTTTTTGTGCATTTGTTAATATGCCACCTTCTGTTCCCTTCTATGTTTTTATTGGTGGGCATTTTTGTGTTTATCTGCCAGCGACTGTTTTTATTTTTACGATTATTTGCTATTTTAAAATTAATTCGTTATCCTACCATACACAAATGGCGCAGCACATATCACTAAAAATGTTTGTCGCCTATGGTGTTACAACAAAATAACATATTATACAAATAGCACAGCCTTCTAAACATATATCAATTTCAATTTAAATTTGTTATTCCAACCATTCACCAATAAATTGATATTACTAAATAATATCGTCATGATTTGGTAGGCTCTAGAACATGTAACACAGTTCGATGATAACGGTTTTAGCACTGTCGTAGGTGCATTGAATGCCACGTACGATATGTAGGTCAATTATATACCACACATTATCCACATCCAAAAAAATTATAATTTTACTTTCTATACAGGTCTTCAATATTTACCGCCTCACATTAGCTATACATATTTACATATTGTTATATTACAAACTTTATAACTTACAAATAAAGTGCTTTGCTAACATATGCACGGTACCTAACAGTTTAAGAGGAGAAAAGTAATACTCTATGTATTTGGTATAAAATAAATACTTTCAAAATTTGTTGTTAATTCTTGTGAGTTTAGCGCTTTTGCAGTACCAATTGATGTAACTTATATTCATAAAAATTATAGAAATGACAGTGAAAATATGTCGCTGTCACACACAGCTCTTGATATGCCAAATTTAATGTGAATGTGACACGCCTTAAAAATCATGCAGTGATGTTCTAATTGACACATGTTCGCAAATTTTATGGCTAATGTAAAACATTTATTGAAGATTTTGTGTATGGCAATATTTCACATAAATAAATGTGCGGATCTACAGTGGTATCTTTATTTATACCATGTTTCACACATTTCAACAGGTCATCGTAGTACTCCCACTTGTCTGCAGATGTTCTTATATATGCTACGTAATGGTTTGGAAGATATGCTTTTACAGCTGTTAGCTGGTACTCAACACCTAGATGATTTATTAATATGGAGATTTCAGCCAGACTGTACATTCGGTTGAATATGTTACCAACGCCAGTTATTTGACCTAAGCCCTTAACATTAATGAAATCGACATCAATAAGCATATGCATACCAATTTTCTCTTCAATATTTTGATCTTTGAAGCATTCGTGTGTCAACATTGACTGAAGACTTGACGTAACACTTGTGCCCGAATCTCACAGACACAATTGTACAAAGCAAACGGCTGTGAATCTAGGGTCAGCAAATGATCTCATCCCAAGGCACACACATTCTATCTCCCATACCACACAATCTAAAAGGTATCGTCACTGCTCACACTGGGACTGGGTAATATAGTCGCTAACAATTACTTAAACTCATGCAGAATTCAATCAAAAAGGGTTTTATTAACGATAAATTACACTGTTACGAAATACAGTAAATGGCAACCAAATTGCAAAGCATTGACCAAAGATTGTTTAACAACATGAAAATACATAGCACACTAAAAGGTTTAATAGGGCGTCGATCCCCTCGCGGCCGAAACGGCACCACATATCGTAAAAGAGACTGAAACTAAGTAAACAAAATACTAGACGCGAAAGCAAACGAGAAATAAATAATCAAACACAAGACTTACCAGAATAACAAGTAAGTACGGGTGCTGCGTCGGCCACGAAGAGATCTGCAGTATATAGCTGGACGGCGAGCGGAGGCAGTGTGCCTCGAGGAAACCAGGGACGGAGCGGCCTTGACGCTTGGGTTTGGGGGAGGGGTGGAGGGGAGGCACGAAGACGACCGAGGCCGCCCGAAGCTTGACGAACGTACGATGACGGGGGAGGTGGGGGATAACTAGTTCATTGGCGGGGCTTGTAGGCGCACAATTCGTCTTTACATCTTCTTTACAGTAGCATATTAAACCAGTGTCATCTCATATCACCAAGTCCATGGAAAACAAATTAAGGGTGAGCTAGCCAAGCTCACACTTTCACCTAACACTCCTAAACCACTTGCAAATATATCTTTGTAGTCGATGTCTATTACAACTTTCTTCACCTATTTACGACTAGTGCGGTCTGAACATGTGCACCCAGAAGCATCCACTTGGGTGGTCTTGCAAAAGACTTTCTAGCAATTGGCTTATGTTGCTGGTGCACTCGATTTTTGTTTTTTACTTTGCCTGGTTACTGGAATTGTCGTAATTTCTGTCGGATGGATAACTAGTGAAAGGGCAGAAGCTCTCTTTTTATAAATACTTGTGCTTATTCCAAATGTGGGAAGATCCTTAACGACAGCCATCGTAGAGTTTTCAGAATGGATGACCGTATTTCTGCAACTAATTTTCGAGATATGCCACTGCCATACCTTGACACACTGCATCAAAGCCGCAAGTATTTTGGACATGTACTTGTTTATCAGTAAGTTGGACGAATGGCATTTTGTTACCATTTTGCAGTAACATACTTTTTGGGAACTTAACTGGTTCATGTTCTTCCTGCAGCTAAATTTGTGGGAATGGGGTTAGACACTTGGACTTACTTTTCTCAAATGGTAGACAAGCTTTTCCTTTCGAATTTTCTGTACAGTTTAAATTTTCTGGAGTATTTACATCTTCTCTTGGAGATGGTATTGGCATGCTTTTATGTTCTATGCTGTCTTTCACAAGTTCGTGGTTACTATTTTCATAGTTTATTAGCGAGGAAATGTCTAACTCTTTCATTCTATCTGCTTGGGAATCTTGTTTTTTATTTGTCTGGTCTGGAAGAGTTGCACACCGTATATAATTACTCATTTGTGTTTGCAGAGAATTTTAAATTCTGAGAGAAATGTTTTGGTTCACTTGTTACTTCTTGTGGTGCAGCAGCAATTTTCAGAGCACTGTATATGCTCTGTAGGTGAATCGCAACAAATTTGTGGATAGGTAGAGGTCTTTCGTTCTTGAGCACGCTTCCTTTCAGTTTTGCAAAATATCCTTCAACAATCGCAGAAGAAGCAGTGCGATTGGGAGAACCAAATTCAGGAACCATGACGGCCGACCACAGAATTAATTCTTGAGAAAGCAGAAAAATTTGTTTTGCTACTTCAGGTACAAAGTAAGCACTCAACATGTTGCCTTTCTGCATAGTGCGATTTTTAGCTCTGTTTTTAAAATAGATATACACCATTGTTTGATACAGATTGGTGTCTGTGATTCTCTGCAGGGAATACCATAGTCAGGTAAATGTTCATAATGTTCAAATTATTACGCAGTTGATACTGTTTTAATTCTTCGAATTCGGTCCTCAGATTAACTACTTCTTCTCTCACTATTCCGTTTTCCTATTTGTAGGTACAAAATTCGTCTTTGTGATCAATATGTAGCCTACACGATCATGCATTATGGTGAACACTGTGTTGTAATTTTCGACAGGTAGGATGATGTCAACAGTACAAAAAGAGCAGAAGAGAAGGGGCACCACAAAAACTTCTGTTAATATTAAGTTAATGAGAACATGGCTGTCACCGTTCAACAGGAACATTTTTTGACAAATGGAAGGAATAAAACAAGACTTATACATTACATCGAACAAAAAATGAGTGCCAGAAAAACATAAATTAAGGTCGTTACAGGTGATGTGATACTAAAATCGTGAAATTTGGGATAGAGAAAGCAAGCAAGTAGTACTCTTAATGTGGTTGTAATAGAGGAAATGGAGTGCTTCTGACTGCTTTGGCACCAGCACATAGTAACATTTATTTCTGTAAGCCCAGCAGGGGTAAGTAGAAGCATATCGTAATGGAATTACAGTTGTCTATTTTATTTTGTAGTAATTATTAGTATAATTGTATTTTAAAACGTAAGTAATACATTTTACTGATGTTTATGTTTTGGGATGAATAATTCTACAATTCATGTTAAAGTCATAAGCAATGGCGTACGTCCACAATACAATTAAATTTAAAGAAATAAATTAAAAATTAAAGTCTATTTAAATTCCTATTTATGTATGAACCTGCTAATTTTTATTTTGTCATGTTAGGCTTATGTAATTAATTATTTCTTTCCTGTTTACTGAGATGCTCTGAGGTTTATGCAGTTTAAGGAATGCCTATCAGTATATTTAGTAATTCTTTCTCTAAGTAAGAGAACATTCCTATTTCTCTGAGGCGATTGTTTCGACCGACGCTATCAGTGTCATTTTTCTTTCTTCTTATATAAACTCCCATTGTGATAAGATGTATGCGGCAGGCCTCCTGATGTGACGCCTGATTTCCTGCCGCCGACGTAACGATAGGAACCCTTGGGAGTTGGGTTTAGATAATAATTTAGTATTTCAGTATGTGCCAGTTGATAAGAGGCCAACAATTTTTATTTTTATATTTAGTTGTTTGTAATGAGCCTCAAGCCAACGAGGGATGCAAGTAAGATGTCACCGGCCATTCGTTTTTTTTTTTTTTTTTTGTTTCTTTCTTAAGGATGAACTCAAACTGCAAGAGATTTTCGGAACTTTTGACAACTCAATTGAAATGAATGCCTCATACTTTTATTCAATAATAATTGTGATTCAATGTAGCCTATGTGTATTTAAAAGACAAAGTACAAATACTAAACCTAACTAGATGTCTGAGAACTATCAGACTCTCGTATTTTCCGTCTGAGCTATAAATATGGGCAGCCAGGGCAGTGGAGCTGGACGACCAACTCCCCCTCCCAAATTGCTGCAACGCAGACTGGTGATTATTCAGAGTGAAATCTTGTATAATACACAGTTTTATTAAAGTTGGTTTGAATCAAATTATTTTTTTTTTTACATTGCCCTTCCTAAATGTGATATTATAAAGTGTTTTGAGTGCTTGCTTAAATGCGCATTCTTTAATGAAATGTTAAAAATAAGTTATTGTAAGTATGTTTCATAATTAAGAGTTACAAGCCAATCCATTCGGGGGGTAGTGTTTACAGTCATTTACATTTTTTTAAATTCATATCTCTGCCTGTTTAACTCTCATAGCTACGAGACGATAAGCAAAATTGTACACTAGTGGTCCAAGTGTTAGCCAGAACCACAAATCAATACGTTCAAGGAATTTTAGCTATTACTATAAGTTTCGAGTTATGCTTTTTTTTCTATCTGCCACACCTAGTTCTGGCACGAAGCTCCAAGGTAAGTAACTACTTTATTTTCACCTCAATTATAATAGCATATATTCATACATGTGTGCAGTGTACATCATATAGTACTTTTAAATAAGTGTACACATAATATTTCTTATTAAATTATGTAAGGCATCCTTCCCTGCTGCCACCTACAGGCCTTCTCGGCAACTGTACTCGGTCGATATATCGCTATGGTGGACGCAGGGCACTGACACGCAATATATTATTTATTTCCCTTATTAACAAAACTGTACATGCAAATATCTCTGAAACGGTGCGTCCTCTGGCACAAAAATTATTTTCGCCTTCCTGAATCTCGGTATCAGCGTATGACCATACCTATCATTATACACAATAAAACTTTTATATGTCGCAAATTTATTTTTCTACGCCTTACTGACGTCACAGTTCCACTCCAGATTAAGCTGCTTTCTTACAGTAATAGCACATGTTTGGTAATCAGTACGTTCAGTATACTTAACTATAACGTTCATTTTCGTTACTACACGACTCGCACAACCATGGGGTAGAATCTTTATTGGAAGAGTTGTTGCAGAAATTTTAGTTGAGGTTCACAGCTGTCAGAATGCATTGGTGAGTACTAATTTTTTTTTCCTCTTCCATTTGCTTGTAAAGTAAAAACAGCATGGCGGTTTATTGTGGTTAGGTCGTTTCCAAACATGTGGATATTATTTTAACCAGTTGCATTAAATATTCGGTTTGCAAACTATGCACACACAAATAATGGTGAATAGGAGACCTCCTTGCATGCCCGGATGCCCTGATAAAGTTTCTGTCCACCATAGTTTCCTAGTCGCTAACGAAGATGTATTTTATGAATGGATTAAAAGGACAAAATTTCCGAAACTTTCCTAAGTTATTGAGAAGAAACAAGTGTACGATATGTATCTCGACCCTACAATAACACTGAAAAAAAATTAGGGTCGAAAGTGCCTAAAAATTTATTGTTATCAGATGAAAAATTTGTTAATTTTCTTATTATTAACTTAGTTGAGGTCTTGCAGATGTGCACTGTTTATATTTAAAAGGCTGCGATTTATAATTACTGTAACAATTTTAATATTTTCTTAAGGTTAAGCTGGGAGGTGGAGTAATTCTTAAAGCAGAACAGTGGTAGAAGTAGCGGTTTCTAGAAGCCACAGCAAAAGAAGCGCTAAACTAGCTCTTGCGCTCTGGCCAAATCTTGGCTCGTACAGTTTGAGTGGAAGACTGTATAAAAACTGCTCCTAGAGTGTGTCCACGACCATGAGTGGATGATGAAAAGCTTGGAATCATAACAAGAAAGTTAACAAAAAATTTGTTCCCCGTTCAGCTACGGATTGTCACGAGAAACCACTGTTTTCTGCCTCATTTTTTTTCTATCTGTGAATGCTATCGTAGCGATATTTGTTTGCTTTGTTGTCCATAAACTTAAAATTTTACTCTCGCTGCTATTGTTTATCAATACTTCACTCCTGTTGATTGTTGCAAATACATTTTACTGAATTACAGTAGAACCTCGATCTAATGACATTATCAAAATTATACAATTACAAATGTATGCAAAACATTTTAATTGTTGGTTATTAAAAATATTACTTACCTTGCAAGATTAACATACTGTAACCATTAAGTAGTAAGCCGCAACTCTGAAATAAAAAAAATTGTAAAACAAATTAATAAATAAAAAATAAAATAAACAGTTTTGGTTGTAATTCATTTGAGACGCATGTCTACTCATGTATTTGAGAAGTTTACTACTTTGTCACCTTCCTCGCACTTCAAAACAAAATATTAAAAATTATCACTGAGAACATGTTGATGTATTGACTGAAATATTTTTTAGAACATCCTATAAAATTATTCAAATATAATTACGCTGAGAAAATCACTGTATAACTATGCAAAAACATTTGGACAAAGTAATTAAAATAACGTTCCTTGACTATGGTAAAATAATTTAAGGAAAATTATAGTAAAAATTGATTTTAAAAAATTCTAGAGTCTATAGTGCTATAATGAAAACAAAGAACATCACAAATAAAATAAGCGAAATAAGTTACATAATCGACAAAATGTATTCGTGAGACCACAGCAATAAAACAATGCAAACATTAACATAATAAAATGTGATCAACAGTGTGATCGCAACTTGAGAGTGCAGAGCTATATGTACAGTACATTACGTATTTTTCACTGCTTGCTAAAAATACGTGGCTTTCAAGCTTGACATTATTTTCTACAAGACATGCTTAAATATTATTTTATTTTAAAACCTCTACATATGAAATTGTTATATATAATAAATCCTCTGTCTTTTCACGCATTATCAGTAATGAAATTGGTACAGCTTGCTGCAAGTACGCAACTTTGGCAGAAGCACAAAGAAATCTCAGTTTTAGTTTCCGTACTGGTCGTCACATTGTTGACACTATAAGGCTGGTTGCACACGCACCGATATTATCGGACACCGATCCGACATCGATATCGGGCGATAAGATAATGAAGGTATTGTAATCGTGACTTGCACACAGAGGCCGACAGTGTCGGATCCCATATAATTATCGGTCCGACAAGGGGCTGTCGGAGAGCACAGTACACTGAATCTCGACAGAACGTATGTCGATCCGACGTTCAACTATCGACAACAATGCATCGTAACGGGAGCTTGCACACGTCACCCGACCTGTCGGAGCCGTCCACGACTTGGCAGTCGCGCATGTGGACAGAGTAGAAGCAGTATTCCCGTGCTGTAAGTTAGTGCAACAAGTAATCCGTGCAAAAGTGCTATGAATAAATTCAGTAACGACGTATTATCACTGAGTTAATTGACTGTAAGCCATGTGTGTGAGATCAACCCATAGATGCGTACAAAGACAGAGTAGCGAAACAGAAGGCCTGGAGTGAAGTGTCCTCAATGCCGGAAGACGAATATATAAACATGGACGAGAAGAAGCAACAGAAACTAGGTAAGAATAACGATAGCATAGATTTATTGAGTTGACAACCATCCAATGACCCCTCTACATAACGAACTTCAAGAATAGGATGCACCCAATGTCATCGTGCAATTTTATTTCTATAGTTCCGCTTGAGGTATAGTAATTACAAAACAAAACGTCTTATATTATACATAGCGCACATCTTGTTGTTCCAGCTGCTCAACGCAAAGTAACCTCCGACTCCATGTCGGTGCGTGTGAAATCTTGGTACGTCCGATCCGACACCGATGTCGGATCGGTGTCCGATATATGTCGATGCATGTGCAATCGCACTAATGGTATTACCGATATTTTTTGGTTTATGTATTAAATCAATTGTGGTTTTCTTGTATTTATGTAATTTTTAGGTTTCAGTAGTTTATGCACCATTTAGCATTTATTTTACTCCTATTTCTATGGGCCGAAGTTTAAAACCTCCTAGGCAACGAAGCCCTAAACCAGACCCTTTTAAACATTTCTGTTGTAGAAATGTTCTTCTCTATCTCCCCTTCATACCAGCAAGATGTCACGGCAGATAGGTCTGCAAGAACTTATCTTTGTCTACCGCCATCGTTAATTTAGGAAGCTCCAGAGAGAGAGAGAGAGCTTAGAGTAGGAAAAGTTAGGCCATTTAAGAAGAGGCAAAAATGTTTGATTAGCTTTTTGAATTAATAGCTTTGTGATGAGCATTAAGTCAGCGATTGCGAGACTGCTATCATCGACGCATTTATCCTTATTTATTTGACTTTATTATATTATGATTATATGTTGGAACTGTGTCGGCAAAATTTTGTGTTAACATTTGTCAAGATAATAGTCCGCCTAAATAACGTATAATATTAATTTGTTGTGTAAAATACTTTTGAAACATTTGTATTTTAATTCAGAACATATACTCTCAAGGCCAGAGGAATGAGATTGAGTTCTTAGGTTTTCTACGACTGTTGAGCCGCGGTTATTTAAATTACAATGTTTTGAACCCTGAGATTTTCACTAATTTAAACTACCCTGCTTTCACCTACACCACATCGCGAATGAGAAAACCATCCACAGAATATGACGGTAAGTTATGTTTCTGTGCAGTGAAACGGTATCCTCTAGATTTAGTTGTGTAGGGAATGGCATCAGTAAATTTTATGTGTATTAATAAATTTATCTTTTCCAGCGTTTACTTTAGCGTTAATCTTTTAAGTAATAGGTATTACTTATCTGTACGACGTATTTTGTATCAACATACACTAACTACAGTTCTCATATGTATTATTTATTTAACAATATCCATCCATCGGACACAAGTAAATACTAAGCAATACGGAGCAAAAAACTACAACACACATTAAAAATTGCACATGGCCACATGTTAATGTAAAATGTGACATAAATTTACTGTTTGCATTTACAACAAAACCGTTAGTCAAATTAATTAGCAGTTACGTACAACTAAAATTAATTCCCCTTGTCTGTTGTCGTGAGAATAAATGCGATTTTCTTTAATTTATAGAGACACCCTTGAAGCTACATCATCGCGACTCGTATAAACATGGTAGCAGTGAAGAAATATGTTTTGTCAACAAAAAAGGGTTGGCAACAAAATTAAAGAGTTAAACAAGAGAAGAGAAAGAAGACCATCTCGTGAAAGCTCTGCTTCACCAGCATGAAGGAAGGACTGCCCAACAATTATTCCTGAAACCGAAGAATATGAAATTGTCTCTGTAGAAGTTCCAGATGATGGAAGTGAAACACATTTTAGTGACATTTATAATTTTTAGTTTCACCAGCACGAAGGAAGAGGACTGCTCAACAATTATTCCTGAAACCGAAGAATATAAGTTGTCTCTGTAGAAGTTCCAGATGATGGAAGTGAAACACATTTTAGTAACATTTCTAACTTTTAGCTATTAAGTTTTAATTTTGTGAAAGAGACTTAAGGTAAGTGCACCAGTAGTTGACAGTGCTTCAATAGTTGACACTTTAAGATTAAATTCCTAATATTAAGACAAGTATATATTCTACATGTTTCTGGCTATGCCAGATTATTGGAAGGGCCATCTATAATGAAAGTTGGTACCTATGACATCATTACTTTGGCGCCATTTTGAGCATGAGTTGTTGCCATGAAGTC
>PNEQ01023854.1:0-18212 GCA_003012365.1 Medauroidea extradentata | reverse complement strand
GCCATAGACAGTAACGCGTAGTTTTTATATGATTTTTTTCATTTCTTTATGTTAACTGGTTTTCAAGTTTTGTATGAAGTAAAAATACGCAAATTTTGACTTTGAAGTGCCATTACGGGAAAACTAGATGAGCTAATTTTTTTCCGTTAGAGGTATATGTACTCTCAAGTAATGTGTACAAAACTAACACTATTTCATACAATTATAAAATTATGTTTTTTCCCCACTTGAACACCCTTAAAGACCAGGAGAACTTACGTTGTACATTTCAGTCGGGATTGTCTGAACAGAGCTTTCGCACTTACACTCTTTGAGCTGCGATCAACAGTCTTATAAATATTTATGAAGAAACAAAAAAAAAAATATGGCAGTTGGAGATTACCACTGGTTTGTCGGGACTTTTGGTATAATAAACACTATATACTTGTGTGGCAAGTTTCAAAGCTGTCGTATTTATTTCGCATGAGAAATCTATTTTGACTAAGTTAGTGTTGTCTTGTTCTACACATTACTAAAAGTGTAACTAGAGGTCATTAAACAAGCCCTATGCTTTATCATTAGCGGCACGAGTATGTCGCGTATCGATTCTAGGTCAGGTTGAACGTCAAGAACGCATACCTCACTTTCTCTTCTGTGAATAGACGAGAGTTGTTTCGACACAACTTTCGTAGGTGATGATAAAAGTTTGCGGCTCTTTAACAATAACGTCTCAAGAGTCTTTATGGGTAATGTGGTGAAAGGACAACAAAACATTCATGTCCGAGCCAGTACCTGAAGTAAGCACCACATGCAACGCAAACTTGCGCCTAACCTAGGGTCTTTTAAGCCTAACCGACTACGTAACGGGGCCTGTGCATGCGTACCGTATGTCCATGTGTTGCTTGAATGTATAGCGTGCGAGGAAAAAAGTTATTAATAGTGCACTATTATAGGAATAGGGTCATTTTGTAGTTATGTTGTGTTGTCCATTTCATGTAACCCTGTTAAATTTTGTCAGGCGTAAAATGTTTAATTTTGTATTTATTTCATCATTACGAAATACAACTATTATTGAACAAAACTGATCTCGTACAATATTGTAAACATAATCTTTGACTGTCGTAGCAACCAATGAGTGAAACATCCTTAGAGCATAGATAACATGCTCTAAGGAAACATCAGTAAGCACAATACTTAGAGTAAATATAGTGTAGAGGGAGTATCCTCTACACAGCTGCATACGAAATTGTGTGTTCAACATGTCACGTGACTTTAGTGAAATATGCGCGGGAGATTTGAAATAACATGAGAGAAAAGATAATAATTGCTGTTTTTAGTAAAAAGTAAATATTAGCTACATACTTACTATAAGGTTTTGAACCGAGATCTCGGTGACACCACATGACTAAATATATATTCTGGAAGGTACGCCATGAGTTTCAAACAAAACGACTGCATTTTTACGACGAGAAAACATAAATAAACAACACCAAACTCTCGAGACCATGTTGGACACACATTTGTGACGTCATGCTCACTCTACTATATATTACCTCTATGGCACAACACGTTCTTGGTACAACTTAGTAAGTAAAGTTGATTTAAGTGGACAACACCAAGCGAATGAGTTCATAGACGTTAAAATAAGAACAGTATGATTTATTGTGTCTGAATGGCTTAGGTGGAATACATAGAAATATCACTGACATGTTCTGTTATAATCTAGCCACCGTGGTTCGTGGTTGTGATTTTAATATGTTTTTAGTGTGGTGTAGCGTACGCTATTTAGTGTGACTATCTTAGTATTATCCCTTTTCGGTATACAGAATGTATATAAAAGTATATCACAAACTTTGTTAGGTTATTCCTGTTTTAAAGTCAGGTAGATTTATGCAATGCTACTTCTAGCCTAATGCAATTGTTAAAGGACGTATCAGTGCAAAAGAGCACTACATTATCCAAAAATTTAGAATTAGTTTTACTCGGGTCATCAAAATCAGAGCATCTAAAGTCGTAAAGAATACTTTCTACGCTGTCAGAATTTCACTGCTTTTATTAAATTGGAGCAATGGTGGACAACTGGAAATAAAACATTTTTTTCTATCGCATGTCTCAACTCCGAGAATTCCAAAGTAGTGAAAATCTAACGTAATAATTTGTACATTTGTAAACATGTAAAATGCCCCAATTTTTTGAGAATACCTCTCTAAAGGCGTTAAATTATACCAAAATTTTATAGCATGTAATAATTTCGTACGCCAATGCCTTTTAAGGAGCTCGCCTAGTGCCAGAAAATTGCGTTGCAGTGTGTTAGAAATCCGGATTTTCGTTCGAAGCTATTAAATGAGTGCCTAATGTGTTCATTGACAGAAAGAATAAACACTCCAGACGGCGATTGTATCGTAGTTTTAAGACATAGTGGTTATTATCAACGTGATTTTGGAGCCTCTCACAACATCCAAAAACTGTTTTTAAACTGCTGCAGCTAAAAACCTATTTCCCTGATAAAGACCAACACTGGACTTTGCTACACACTCTTCAGCAGTAATGTTATGTAGTCACCATTTAAAGTTCCATAGAAAACTCTCGAATTACGATAACATCGCATTCTAATCGAGGTCTCCGCGTATAGAGGCGATACTGTCGACTAACGAACCAGTGCCGCCCTTATCGCTTTCCCACTCCCAAGCTTTGAAAAGGACAAGAAGCTTGAAGTGAGAGGGTCCCTTAAGGGGTATAATTGTGTGGTAGTGGAGTTTGTGTGGTTGTTTATAAATGATGTCTTCAGTACTGATGCGATGAGATGGAAACGATCGTATGTTGAGCAGCGACTAAGTGGTGTGGTGGGTGAAACAAGCGTATGAGTTATGCGAGATAAGACGCACCGGTCAGTCTTTGGTCTTCTAGATTCAATGAATAAATGGAATTAAATGTCAAATAAGAAGACTACTGGATAAAAAAAATTCCAGTTCCCCCCCCCCCTCTTCTGACCCACAGAAGTCATGTCCCCCCTAGTTCTGCGCCCCTGCCAGAGCGTGTATAAGACTGAGAAGTGTAGGCTGCAGCCAGATGAATACGCGAAATAATCGCGCCTCTATTTATCATGTAATTAATTTTGCAGGTTACAGTAATATGTAGTTAATTGATATACTATTTTAATGTGCAGTATAGTACTGTATAACTTGCTGCTATACTGTTTAAATTTTCTGGTCTTTTACATTTTATCTCTCTTTCTCGTCACTTAGGCCGTGACTCACAGTCTAAAACATCGACTTTATTTTTCATAAACAGCTCTCTGTACAAATTTTGAATCATCGTCGATAAGCGAACTTCGAGACGGAGGTCTCTGTTATCTAAAACGTCGAGCGGAGGAAGTACGAACCGATTCGATGACAGCTGGTTTCCGTTTCGGGACCGTCGAGGTTGTACGAAGCGAAGGAAGGGGGGTGTTGTAGGGGAAGGATGGAAGCCAGTTATCTTTCATGGTGTCTTTCAAACAACATGAATTAGTATGTGCATGTGCACGGGCCCGCGGTTTACACTATAAACAGGTTGTAACTCATTCGAGAGCCGACTAAATTTATCTCTTGTTATTTTATCGCACGCTCAGGTAAACTGTGGAGCGCGCCGCCCGCGGACAGGCCGGGAACCAGGCACGCACGTAGCAGTGCACGACTTGTTATCTCTCGCCGAGCAGAGCAGAGGCTGTTCGTCGTTCAACTGTTCAGTGTCTCCGTGGATAGCGGCGCGCGTTATCGGCTCAGCTAACACGACACAACATTCTCAGCCGAGCTGTTGAGGTTACGTCGACCTGCACCTACGACCGTGCCTGCCTGCTGGTGAGTACTATCCTGTCAGCTTGAAGGGTTTTATTCCATGAATATCAAGGACTAGAGATGTTGTTTTGCACGTCGACAGGGCGCTAGGAGCTTCACTAAGCCTTATTTGAAAGGGCTACAACTCCTCTTAAATTTCTTAAAAAAAAAAGTCCCCTCCCCCTACCCATTAAACCACATAGCGAAAATTACAGTAAACATAACAATGAAACGTTTGTAATAAGAAAGTAATATTGACGAACATATGTTGTAAATTGTTGACGTGTGCTACATATAAAGTTGAACTTGTTCCGAGTGAATGTATTTACTGTAAAATTGTTTGTGGGAACGTCTTGTGTGTCGCAATCTACATTCTCGTATTTAATCGATTATCGTGCGGTACTGTTTAACCTGCTGCTGGGATCATGAGTTCGACTGCCGATCTGTCGGTCTTCAGCGCCCTCTCGTGGATGATGTTATCTGGGGATATTTTTGGGGTTTTGTGGTAGGGAGATGGGACATGACTGTTTATACAAAACAGATTTTTGCTCACTATTTAATTACGTCATTAATTGATTTCAATGAATCACGTAAACATAACAGAAAACTGTATTAAAAAAAGAGCATATTGCATGGAAAAATTACGATTTGCAAAAATGCAATTATTGAGGTGAATTCTTTCCCCCCCCCCAACCTTTCTCACCCCCGTCGACCCCACTAACGACCGCTGTCCCCCTCCCCCCAAACTTTATTATATCATAGTGATGCTACTGCAGGACACACGGATCATCATTTCGTCCCTCTTTTTGTTGTGCGAAGTAGGCATTCGCGGACGGTTATTATCATTTACGGGTCACCTGTTTCCACTGCAAAAATAATTACGATATTGAAATTGCAACCATTTTAGAAATTCTGTTAAGCTTTTACCAACACCCGGCGATATTATTTATACATCACCCGAATTAAAAGTTACCGAGAGACGAGATAAATCAAACGTAGGGATCAATTACTTTGCGTGACAGCCAAATTATATCACCCGAACAAATACTAACACCTCGAAACTAAATAAAATACCTACTCGAAAAACTCTATGTTAAAATTTCCCATTTGAAATTACGACAGCCAGTGACTTAACTGTATAATAATTGCACATATTTACTAATATTTATACGTCTTCTGTCTTTTACAAATATTAGAACCTTTTTGACTATTATCTGAAATTCTAATTTTAGCGGCTACGTTGTACGACCTGCCAACATTAAATCAGGGATCCGCGCGCCAGGACAGACCCCGTTCGTACGACAGGTGTTTATGTAGCTGCTACTGTGCCACTTTTTTGCTCACGCCTGTACTTTTGTGCAGGTTTGGTGTTAACTGTGATAAGAGTTCGTTCAAGTATTGATCGTTCTGGTTATCATACGGGTAGTAGCGATTGGTTTACAGGATTATGTTTCTACTTGAAAGGTTATACGTTGGTAGCATATAGATTAGTGCGGATGATTGCAGTTTTCACTTCACTTGTTTATGTAACTTTCGTTATGTGACTTATAGCATTGTGTAAATAGGGCTGACGCAGATAACGATAACATGAATCTGACTTGCTAGTGACGTCTTTGCGAGCAAACAATTCATTAAGGAAATAAAACGTCGAATATTTTTAGCTTCCGAGTTGCAAACTGCTGTTTTATTTCTGTAGCGTTATTTTTTTTATGCCAGCTTTACTTTAAAACGTACGGCAATTTATTCTGTGACACTTTATTGCTACCTAAAATTTACTGCCCGGTTGTAAATTTTCTGTCATTGTTTCGACAGGTTTAATGGCCGGGGAGCAGTCACTTGAAAATTGATCCGCGTGCGAAATTTTTTCTTGTGTTTACAATGTCAAGTTGTCAAATTGTGAACCTTAAACGACTGCATTGTTACGACGAGACATCGTTCGGAAAGTAAAATTTAATAGTTCTACTCCTATATTTTTTCAGGCACTAGAATTACGTGTAAAAAGTAACAAGGAGCTTTTAGTGTAGTAATTAGTATATAAGGTAATATTATAAACAACACAACTGTAAACGGCTCTTCGCCCGTTACTCTCGTATGGACCACGGCCGTAGAAGAACAGGTCTGGACACTCGCCTGGATATTTGACTCCCTTGTTGTTTGGCTGTAGTTCACCAAGTTACCGAGAATATTGTTTTTTATTGGCGCTGATTTACGGCGGTAGGACTAAACTCCGCCCACTTCCTTTCCGCTAAGATAAACAATTTATCAAAACGTATTTTTTATCAATTTATGAAATACTTTCTTCGCTCACAAATTTAAGAAAAGGCTCCAGCAATCTTTATTTACTTTATAAATTTAACAATGGAAAAAAGTGGGCGAAGTTTGAGTCCGACCGCCCAGAAAACAGCGCCAAAAAGTACGACTTCTCGGTAACTTGAGGAACTACAGCCAAACAACAAGGGGGTCAAGCAAAATACATTGTTAGATAGGCGAGTGTACAGGCCTGCCCTGTTCTTCTACGACCGTGCGCCGAAGACGTCCGAAGTTGGCTAATATTCACTCCTCCCTAATACCAACGTAAAAACACTCAATTTAGCGCAATTTTCATGTTTAATAATTTCTTTAAAAGTAATTTTTTTTGTTGTTTTTCTTCGTGAATTGTTATTATTACAAATATATGATTCCTGGTGATTTACGTGCTTACAAACAAAACTTTGTTGTAACATGTGTAGGTGTGAGTTATTAAAGTCGTGCGTTTAAAAAGCTTATCTGCAGGTAATATGCTACGACTTCAAAATGATCATACTAATTAAGTAGCCGTGGATTTCATGATACGCGACCCAATTAAATAAATATACTATATGCATCTACCCTTGGGCACAGCGTAGCCTCGAGGGGTTGGGGAGGGGGGCACAATGGGTCCATGTCCTCAGCTTCAAAATAGTTACAAATATTTTTACATGAAAAACGAAACTTTGTGTATTGCGACTTCAATATACACAAACACTGATGTTTGTGTGAACTAGTAACCCGAATGTATGTAAACCTATACAGAAAGAAAGCGTTAAATATTACGCTCAGAGTGTATTATGCATTATAATAATTTCTGTAAAATTATTACTGTTTATTTTAATTTCCTTTACAAAATATTTTTTAAGTTTCTAGCCAATTTTTTTACGTTGAATTATTACCATAGTTTTTACAAATGGCGTATCAACAATGAATGAAGCTAAGACGTCTTAGAATTGCCATGTCCATTGTGTACAGTATATCGTCATTGCCGGTGAAAATCCTCCTATGTGCAAAGTTCGAAAATGTTCAGGAAAGTAAGAAAACAAGATCACATAATATTGTTAGTGTTTGGAGTATCAACGACCTCAAAATTACGTACACGTAATTAATTTAAATATTTCTCTGTACACTTTACGTACAGTTACGTACACAAATATATTAAGAAGTCGTTTTATTACAACCAATGACACATAGGAGGTTTTTCACCTGCAACGACGATATGCATGATTTCAATTCGTTCTTATTTCGTTATAACATTTATTTTTCGTTGCATAAGTTGGCCGACAGAGGAGGTAAACGTCGGCAATCTTCGGATTCGTTGTCGGATTAGTCTTCCCTATCCCTGTTACGAGAGCCTGGTGAGAATGTTCATGTGTGATCATGTTGAATGGACAGTTTATTATGCAACAATTGATATTATCTCACGTCGTAGAGTAAAAAACTGAGATTTCCTAATTCACAATTATATCTATCGTCGACCGATTGATAACTTAGCCACGATGAAAACGAAACCAAAATGCTTTTAAAATAGCGTCTGTGTTTCAGTGTTAAATTCTGTTTTATTTTACAGTGAAAGAAAAATTGAAACTGTATTTGAAAATGTGTGTTTTAGTTATTCATTTTATTAATCATAATGTAGCGAAGTAACATAACAGATAGTTAAGCCATTTGCATTCTTAGCTGAATACGGGATTGTGTACTCGTTTGCTAATTATTTTAGTGGAGGAAGGTGGGGGGGGGGAGAACCACAAATGTGTCTACGGACGCCAAACTCAGCACTGCCAGCAAATCAGCAGGATACTACTATTTCTATGCTGAAATTGGACTCAGTAAATAAATTAAATTAGTTTATACGTCTATAAAAATGTATCAGTCTACGTTTAAAACAAAATATCATTCCATTTTAACATAAAAGTCTTGTGTTCAGAAGACGAAAATAGAAGTGATCGAAAATTTCGTGCTACCATAAGCGAAAAGAGGATCAGCTGGCTCTTGAACTGCGAGACAGTATGCTTTAAATAATTCTTTTTAAGAAAATATTAATCTCGCCCTTAATACTTTACATACTAAAAGAAGACTTTCGAGGCGGCCGCGAAGCGATAAGTTACAGTCTGTTAATTACAAATTACTTGAATGACTACGACACTTATTTAATGGCAACCTTAACAAATTTAGCATTAAGATAATTTGTAATCCTTGATGGAATAAAGGTTTTATATCAAATGTAGTAAATCATTATACCAGTTTATACGAGTGAATGAGTGAGTGAAGATATTTTGGTCAGCGCCTAACATCGAGGTCTTTAGCGCTGGTGAGGGGTGACATGATGTGAGTATGGTGGAGCGCCGGAATGAATGGGCGGGGGAAACGGGAGATCCCCGAGAAAACCCGCCGACCAGCAGCAACGTCCGACACGATTCCCACATGCGAAAATCCGGGGACTGACGCCGCCGGGAATCGAACCCGGATCGCCTTGGTGGAAGTCGAGGCCCCTCGGCCACCGCGCCCCTACCAGTTTCTACGAAATTCGGCACTTTACCTATGGTAGTAATATTGAATATTGAGTCTGAAATGGCTGAGAGAGTATTTTAAAAATGGTCGGATAGCTATTTTAGACCCGTTTGCAATATACGCCCTTTCGTTTAACTAAGTTCAACAATACTTTGAATGAAAAAATATTTCCTCTAACTGTATAAGACCCCGCTATCACGAAACTTCCTTTGGCCAATTTTCTGTAAGATAGTGTTACGTGAAGAACATAAAGTTATGCATTATACCTCGAAAACTATGCATCGATTTCGGCCAAATTTGATACATAAACAATTATACTACGTAGGCCTATCTCTAGTGTCTACTAAGGGTTTTGAAAATAATATGGCAGCAAAAATTAATTAAGATAGTTCTGGAGCAGTAATAAATACTGTGCTTGTTAGAGGCATTGAAAAAATATGGCAGTTGAAACTAATTTATACAGATCTAGATCAGTAAGACTGAATGTAGTTCGTGCGTTACAATGTTTTTGAATACGGACTGAGGTGTATCATCGAATATTGTTTCCAGTTAAGATAATATAACGTAACCTCAGCGAATGGTACGTGGCGTGCATTTTAAATTTTGAATATTAAGGCCATGACCCCTTTATTTCTACTGCTTTCACGATAATTATTTTTTTTATTCCTAATCGAAAGCCGATATCGAAAAACCGTTTCACAATTTTGTTAAAAATTGGTTTTACTATGTAGTCTAATTTTTTCTATTAAAAAAATCTAATACATTTGGCTAATTAGCTCGTAAATTATAATTTACTTAATTGCATAATTAGCTGAAACCATTGTGTTTATTGTCTTGAAAAAAATAGTTAACGTAGTACGAACTGTTTTTAACTAAACTGCACAGCAGCTTTTATATGACTGCTCTCGTTTAAGATTTAAAAAATAACTATTGTAAAATCGTTAGAATTGATGGCTCATGGCCTTAATATGTAGAGAAAATGTGGAGGTCACTGAATGAGATTAGTTAGGCTCATGCTGTTTTATTTATCAACGGAAGTTATTCCATCACACGTGGTAAATACGGAACGACGTTGGCGTGTATTCGCATCGTTGCGAACAACGGTCTACAGCCGGTTTTACGAGCGGGTATTATGGATCACAACAATCCTAACTTTCGTCCGGAGTGAATTAGGGAAACCATGCGAAAATGAGATCACGCTTACCGGACCGGGAAAAAATCCCGATTCTTCACGAATGAGATTTCAGTACAGTACATGTGTTCCGTCTCGCTTTGTTTTAGTGTAAGAACCAGTTATGGGCTGCTCACGTTTAAGTGATCTCGTTTTAATACCGTCTTGTCAAGAATATTGTATTGCGGCTTCTTGTAAACTTTTCAGTTTGTTGAATCCCATATTCTGTGTTTATTACTTGCATTGCTTTGTTTATATCAACAAGGAACGGAAATATACAAATTGGCAGCAAGGAAGTAATACTCAGGACTTCTAAAAGAGTTCAATTTACAGTGAATAGCCTATATTCAAATTCTAGAGGAAACACAGGCAGTAATTGTGAAATGTGTGTCGTATTACGTTGGATGGAGATAACACATCTTATCTAATACGCGTTCTTGCCTACACATTAACTCTTTTGTTTTAACAACTAAACTGCTAAGTGTGACAATCTTCGTGTTTTTTCTTTCAACATCCGCATTGGCAGTACTGGATGGCATTGTCCCGTGATAATGAAGACGTCGCCAACTTGGGTGTTTTGAAACTAAATATAGTTGTTACGAATGACCTTTAAACTTGTATAAATAGCCATTTAATTACGGATTGTTAGTGTAAGATCCGGTTGTTTGAAATGCTTTATGATTCAAATCTATTTTATGCAGTGTCCCATATCAGTGATTAATTTGATGATCATCTATACTCTGCTATCCTTTTATGATAATTTAATAATGACAATACGTTATAACTATTGACTTCCATGACAAGTAGGCTACGGTTCGGGCAGTATACTCAAACGTAATGCTAGTGTATTAAGACATGATTTGGTTCTATCTGTTCAAGTTTTATGTTGGAAATGTTTGTACTGCTGGCAACATTATCTGAATAGTAATTTTTTTTTCGCGTGAATTCTGCGTAGAGAATGATGCGATGATCATGTATTCCAACTTGAAACTTATAAAGCAGAAAGGTGAACAGTAAATCAGATCGCATCTTCATTTCCGTACGTTTTTTTTCTCTAAATTTTAAGTGAATCTATGCACTCGTGTTAATATACAGTATGGTTCTCAATTAGACCGGCATCTTTTGGGAGATGATTCCTGATGATAATATATGACGAAAACATAGGGCGACTTATGGTCAAAAGTTATTATTAAGAAAGGTACGCGCCCTTATAGTTAGATGTTTGGGAATGTTTTTGTGAACGTAAATAAGAAACTACGTGATATTAAGGACCAATTGTTCGTGTAAAGTTTATGTGAATGAAGCTGTTAACAGTGTTTGTTTGCGTTTTTTAAAATCATCCCTCTAACATTAATAAAATCTGTATACGCATCTTTGAAATTGTTAGAAAAATGTTAACAGCTTAATCAACATGTTTTTGATATATTTAGAAAGAAAATGTTGAGACTCTTAGAGCACTGGTTCTTGTTGAAAATCATTTTGAGGTATTTTCAAATGTTCATTAATAACGCCTGTCGCTATGCAACCTGTGTAACGTACGATAGGCAGTCAGTCTACCCCACGGGCGCTGTACTCTGCTCTTTCGTTCAGCTCGTATTTAGTCACTGTACGTGGTCTAGTTCGGCACATATAATGTCATCGTTGTGTCATCCAGTATTGTGTGTAGTTTTGTCAGTCTCAGCAGACAACCTTCGCAATCTTAATTGTGTTGTTCTGAGTCTCGCAGTTTTTCATTCTTCACGTGGGTTTTCATTCAGAAGTTTAGTTTTTTTTTTTTTTCATGTCTTTGTAATACGGAAAATTACTTATGTGGGTATATATTTAGCCTATTTATAAAGCCTATATATATGTATATATTCAAACGTTTTATTTCCAATATGTGTATTCCTTCCCGTCTCTCTGATCATCATGTTAATTCATGTTTGAGCATATTATGTTCATTTAGTTTGTGTCTACAAGGCGCGTGAATCAGACTAGGAAGAGAATGGCCAGAAGATAATGATGTTTCAGTTCCCCCGGTGATAACGAGTAAGCTTACTGCTGCGTGGGTGGCGTATAACCGCAACTACAGTTTTCCAGAGAGGAAGGAGAGGAGATGCAGAGAGTAGGCAGGGCTGATACGTACCAAGCGGCGGCGGAGCCTCAAGGGATCCGAAGATCCCCAGCGGTTGTGTATTTTGTCCTGTCGACACAACTTAGCGCGCCAGAAAGCCAAACAAATAGCGAATAACTCTACACGGATTTATTGTTTCCACAATAGCTCCTCGGTGGCGCGGTTATCTTACCCGCGCCGCGCTAGTGTGTTGTACGTACCGTAGCTGTGTTGTGTACGTATCTCTTGCTAAGTATGCGCGCCTGTTCTTGCCTTGCCGCGTCGCCGGGTGGGGCTGTTGTATCGGGATGTTTGCTGTGTACCTCCTGCTAAGTTTGCGCGACTGTTCTTTTTCACTTTGTGCCCGCCGTCGTTACCTTAACTTACATCCTGTGCTATCAACCCAAACAATTGCAGTTTTACAGGAGCTTAATTTATTAACGGGAGATAGTTAATTGACAAACTGTACTATTGTAGACATACGCCATTGTGATTTTATGTCGTCCCAGAAATCTTATCATGATATTAAACGTACGTTTTTCGTTGTTGCTTTTCTTAGTCTCATTATAAGATTTCTGGGACGACATATATCGCAATGGCGTATGTCCACAATAGTATAGTTTGTCATTCTGTCTAATTGCAATAAACAAACAAAGACATAATTAATTGAAATCCACACTGTTTGTCCCGCTTCCAGTAGGGTCACAAAGCAGTGTTGCCACTGCCACATGGCACAATTCATGGTAAATTAATGTTCTGTGTATATTTACGATACAAGATAATAATTTTTATGGTATTTATCTGCTACAGATTCTTACATTTAAGTTCATCAGGATAAAATAATCATAGAGTGTGAAGCTAGTCATCTGTCGGTCTCGAAGAAAAACTGGCCCGTTCTCGTCAGGAATCGAACCTGAATTGAAGTAATGCTAGGTTATTGGTCGGTCGTACCTCTTCGTTACTATTAACAGAAGATAACTGAAGGTAAAATAATAGTAACGCTGTTTACTTCAGGGCGATCTTGGTTTCGTTTGTGATCGTAGGTTTCTGATCTAATTCGGAGCAAACCGTGAATGAAGGTCGTTATTGTTTGTGTAGATCGTCCACGATAAAATTGAGCAAATTTTTAAACCGTGCTAAAATTTCCTATAAACGAAATTCTGTACTTCCATTAAATGTTCGATAAGATGACCAATAAAATACAATGTATCCATCACTACTCTCAAAAGTTTACGTCTGATGCGGGAATGCATTGTGTTTATTGGCGATTAATGTTTTCCTTCCACTTGCCTTCTGCCGAAATAGACGCTGACGAAATGTGTCTACTCGCATACAGGATGGCCGTACTGTCCGACGGCGACGGGCGTACATGTGGATAGAACTGCCTATCCAACTTCGCCCTGACCTTTTTTCATCCTTGATGATCCTGCCTGAGCTGGAATATGTGTACCATGTAGATTGACATTTTACGCGATATTCGGTTGTTCGAAATATAAAGTTTCCTAAATTAATTTAAACAAACTTTTGCTACCATGAAAGTCAGAATATAAAAACACTGTATTTCAAATTGTATTTAGTAAGGCGAACTTCGTAGCATAAGTAATTAAGGCACCTTTGGATCAAGAGGTTCCAAGGTAGAATCCTATGTCAGACAGAGATATGACCTAGGACAGTAATAATTTGATAAATAAATAAATGACGCTGAAATATTTGTAATTCCAATTACTGATATACGGTATTGATTTTTTTCCCGTTATTAATGAGAATATACGTAATCTATACAAGTAATATGGTATATTTAATTGATTTTATAATAAAAATCTTTATATACCAGTTTAAAAAAAAAGGCAATAGGTACTATAATGTGAACTTAGTGACCGCCATTTTCTAAATAATTTTCTGTTGTTAGTTCCATACAAATATATTTATGTAAATCCTCCGCCTGACACAGCACAAATGTTACCTTTTAATATCTTCAGCCTTTCTTAACTTTGACTAGTGACCTTCCGGAAGCAAGTTATTTTCCCCCAGGGGATGGGCTCAGGTCAACTAAATAAAAAATAATAAATGTTTCTTTTGAAAAAAAATTAGGGTGGGGGGGGCGCAAAACGTGTAGAGAGGCAGAATGGGATACCCAAAAATGTAATCGGCATTGCAAAACTTGCTGGGACATCTAATATAGTATCAGAAATAGAAGTCAAATAATACCAACTGAAGTTATGCCATCTGTTTTGTCGATGCCCATAACATAATAGATAATCTGTTTGCCAAATTAAAAGCAAAGTGTCACTATTCGAAAATGGAGGGTACCGACCCGATTATCATTTTGAGTACAGAGATATGCATACACCGTTTATTATTCCCACTGCTTTTTATTTTAAGGTCTGTTGTGTAACTGTGAACATGAGAGGGTAATGAACATCCTTCATTTTTAATTTGGTAAAATCCTTAAATTAAATTGTGGCTTGCTACCTACACTGTGTGTTTGTCAAATA
Organism: Medauroidea extradentata; assembly: GCA_003012365.1. Lineage (NCBI taxonomy): Eukaryota > Metazoa > Arthropoda > Insecta > Phasmatodea > Phasmatidae > Medauroidea > Medauroidea extradentata. Next base: position 3,860 of record PNEQ01023854.1, on the reverse strand, counting down.
TATAGTTTCTTTTCCATACATCCATGTTATGGTTTATGATGACATTAAAATGAAGCTGGAGCTAACAAGTTCTTTCTTTATTCTGAATCGCCAAAAGAGTGAGAACGAGCGAAAGTTTATTACCGCATTCATCTCTCACTTTCTTTTAATTTATTGTGTTGCATGTGCTAACCTTCGCATCCGATAGTCAATTCCAGGAATTTGTGTTATGCCCTACCGCATCAAACGCTAAAAAAATCAACGCCCTACAGCACCCGGTTAAAACATTATTCCCCATAACATCTCCGCACATCCGCACCACATTTCCGAGTTTCTGTCAAGGTCTCCCTCCTTCTCTGTCTGTAAATCATATTCCCCTCTCCCCCCTCTAACACCCATCTCCCAGTCTCCAAATCCACTCCTTCATCTGGTGAGTCGTTACCAACGGAGCACGGATGTAGTAGTCGCCTGTCGTAAACGTTATGTCCGACGGGTGTATTGTTTCACGAGACGTGTCGCTGGCTCGTAAATGTCTTCGCGTGAGACGTTAATGCCCCTAGGCTGCAATGTTCGCTACACGCTAGCTCGCGATAAGATTTTCGCTCTCCGGAAATGTTCGTGGACTTCTTCGTGTCTGAAGGTATAGCCAGTTAGGGCGGCCGCCTACTCCACGCTTCAAATGCGCTGCAGCGTGTTCGTAAACAGGTTTTTTCTACGAAAATATTCCACGTGTGCCCATTGTACCAACATACGAAAAGAAAACATACTTCAGACGAGGTCGGAACATCATTATTCAGACGCCACGCTTATTAAAAACACTGTTTCCAAGCCCTCCAACATAGCTAAAAACAGCCGTTTCAAACTGCCGTACTTAAAAACATACTAACCAGATGTATGTGAAACTAAGATTGCGACCTGCACTGAACTTAGTTGCAAACTTTCCACCAATAAAACTAGTCCCATAGTAAAACTGTAAAAACCGTTCGGCGAGAAGCTTGGCTAGTTCAGCACTTGGCTCGTTGAGGCGTCGCGGCATTTGATGCGCGCTTCAAGGTCGACCTTACTGCTCCGTCGCTTTTGAGCCACTCACGTGCGGGTAGGCGGCGCCCAAGTTTAGCGCGTTAGAAGCCCAGAAGCGATTGAACTATAACGGCGACTTTGATGCGCGCATTATATGCCGCATCGCCATAACGAACCAAGCGCTGAGCTAGCGTGCTAGATTCCTACCGGTGCACTTTTACCACAGAATATTTACGAATACAGAAGTGAAATAGCCGGTAGGACAGCGAACTCAGTCACACACGCCAGAAAAATGGCTTCGCTGGCCAGCAACATGGCGGAAACGCCTACCTACAATTACAGTAAGGCCGGGATTACGATGCATTCACGTTCACTTAACTTTAACTTTCACGTAAGCAAGAAACACCTTGACACACGCACTTGAATCACGATCGCGCCACTTTATACTTACGTTCACTTTCACGTAATGAAAAGCTTGTCGATGTCAAGCTTTTAAGTTAAAGTGACACGTGAAGTTATACCACGTGATCGCCTGGGCCAGTTACATTTCTGAGGAGTTAATGTGATCTATTGTACCATGTTATCTTTGACTATTAATTTCAAGGCTCTCTCACGACGTTTTTCATTGCCTGCTTGCAGCGTACGTGAAGGATTATAATATGGCACCTCAACTGATTACGTATTACGTACACGTGAACTTGATAAAGTGATAAGTGATACGTGAACGTGAAGTCATCGTAATGACGGCCTAAGGTGACTACCTGCTAGCTGGCAGGCAGGCCAATGGTAAACCTGCCGTAACATGAAGGAGCCTAATAGAATTGAGGCTGGTATCAACAGACTCAGGCAGCCAATAAGCGGCGAAGTTCGTCCGTATCAAATGTGCCGCCATGTCATTTCACCTGTGTATTACTATTTAGTTTGTGCCTTTGCTATGGGACTATAAGCGGTGACCATATAATTCTACTGGTGGAAAGTCTGTAGCAACCTTCAGTGCACGATTCTATCCGAGATTATCACATACGCGGTCAGTACGTCTTGAAGTACGTCAGTCTGAAGAAACCGTTTACAGCTTTGTTGGAGGACTTCGAAACAGTGTTTTTAATTATCGTGGTGTCTTAGCAATGACGTCCCGTATTTATCCGAAGTGTGTTTTCTATTCGTACACAATGGGCACACGTGGAATATTTTCGTAACGCATTTGAAGCGCTGGTAGGAAGTGTTCGATGGGAAAGCAGTCGCCAGTTGGGCGCGTTGTGTGGAGCAAGGAAGAGTCGACCTTAGGGTGTTAAAGTGCGATAAAATCATAATTTGATACTTTTATGAAATATTGTTAGTTTTGTAGACGATATTTCTGACTACATTTTACTCTTACGAAACAATTTTAGCTCTCTTAGTTTTCTCATAACGGTGTGTTAAAGTCAAAAATTGTTTGTTCACTGCCATGCAAATAATGAGAACTAACTGACCAACTTAAACAAAATAATTCACTGTGAATTTACATCCCATGAAATATACAATGAAACCTTTAAAAAAACCACTACGTAATATTTTGAATTTAAAAAAAATTTTATTCAGCGATTTTTTTAAATATAGAAAATAATTTCGCGGTATTTTTTTTTTCAAATATTTTATTACGTAGCCCATAGTATGTTATTTCACGTACGTAAGTCAATTGGTTTTCGCTATTTGCATGGCAACAGAACATGCATATGTTTACTTTGACGCACCGTTATGAGAAAACTACGCCAGATAAAATTGTTCCGTAAGAGGAAACTGCACTCACAAGTATCGTCTACAAAACTTACACTATTTCATGTAAATATAAAATTATGACTTTATCGCACTAGAACACCCTTAAAGGGGATTGGTCATTCTCAGCTCGGATTTATGGCTATTCTCAGAAATCATGGACTAGAGTGGTTTTTTTTTTTTTTTTTTTTTTTTTTTAGTTTTTCGCTTGTACACGGCATAGTTTATGACAACTGTAGTGGCTCCTGTAAATAAAGCACTTTTTCATGTCAGCTGTTTTTCGTTACAAAATAGAGAAGGTTGTAACTATATCAGAAAATTGTATAAGATTTTATCTATGCCCTGACATGTCAAAAATATTGATAATGTCACTGAAGCGAAAGTTATCGAGGATAAACATATAAATTTACAGGAGTAGGGATCAATTGCCCTGCTTCCAGGTTCCGCGACCACGCTTGTAACCTTATAGCACAGAAATTAGATCTACACAAGTGTGGTATTATTGTAATTGAGGGCTGTCCGGACAATGCACTACGCGTCATTGCAGCCAGGTTTCTCCGTGGATGCCATCGCCGATACAGACATAAAGATAACGCTGTACATGTGAGTCTGTTCTGCATCTTTGACTGTCTTTTGAGTGCGACAGCTAACCTGTCAAACTTTACATATGTATATATATATATATATATTTCAGAAACAACACATGTCACTATTTTGCACAAAATAGGTTTTCGCCGTGATGTGCTTTTGTACATGAATCCTGATACGTTCATGAAGAAAGAGCACATCTGCGATGCCTCGAAATGTTATTTACGAAGCCCACCATTATTGCAGTCCCTGGAGAAATGACACATGTCAATGACATGTGCTGTTTCTCTGTGCACTAGGTGAACAGATACCTCTATGGACATGAAGAGAATGTTTTATTTTACATGTTGGCCCACCTGGAATACCATTTATTTTTATTTATGATTAGCTGCTAGACATGGAGTGTGAAAGTGAAAATGATGTGTTTAATGAAAATGGAAAAAGAAAAGGACAAATGAAGTTGTACAAACGTGATGTTATAAAAAATGCGAGAGTCAAAGGCGAAAGTTACATCAACTATA
>PNEQ01023853.1:0-18226 GCA_003012365.1 Medauroidea extradentata | reverse complement strand
TTTTTCCTTTGGGACTTTGGGGGGCGACTTTTTTTACTTACGAAGACAATATTCTCGATAACTTGGTGAACTGCAGCCAAACAACAAGGGGGTCAAGTTTCCAGGCGAGTGTCCGGATCTGTTCTTCTACGGCCGTGTTACTAACAACTGTCAAACGTCCGCGCATGAGTTTTCCTCAATCCAGTCGTTAACGAACGCATCTCTACTCTGTAGTTACTCTATGGACGCACGACCATTCACCTACTCTATGGTTGCACCACTACTCAGGCTGCATTCCGCGTCTATGTGAAAACATTTAGATCCGTTATTTTTATTCCGTTACCGCTGGTTTCCCGTTGTTGCACGAGTAACGGCACAGCTCTGGTAGAACAACAAAACTGCCCAAACCCAACTTCATTGACGAGCGTCATACAGCAAGCACTAGACACCGCGTCTGCAGTATGAAAACAGGCAGGCGACAAGGGCTAGACTGGCTTGTGCGTACAACAACCGTGTCGCCTTTATGGGCGAGGCGTGAAAACGGCTGCAGTATTTCGGTCATTGTTGGCTTTTTCCTATGGGACATTGGGCGGCGACGTTTTATTTTACTTACGAAAAATGCATAATTAATGGATATTGATCCCTACCACCTTGGATAGATCTGTTTTGTCTCGATAACTTCTATTCCAGTCGATGTATCAAAATTTTTGTCACGAGAGGGCATAGATACAAACTTTATTGATTTTCTGTAATTGCTGGAACCATAATAAATTCATTATTTTGCAACGGGAAACAGTTGAAAAGGAAAAATTGCTTTATTTACGGGAGCGACTACAAAGGCCACAACATTAACAGAAACAATGCCATATGGATTCCAAAAAGTGAATGAAACAATGAACTATGCCTTCTCAGCGTGAAAAAAGCAAAGCAATGTGTCTGTTCCCTGATTTATAAGAATAACCGTAAAACCGATCCGACAGAGATCAATCCCTCTAAAGGCCATCATTAGAGAGGATGATACTGATACATCGCGAAAATGTTTCGTGCCAGCATATCCTTGAAAACACTGTAGTTTCTTGCAACGTGTATGACTGGGTGATATATACCTGATACGACGTAGTTGTCTGCAGACCAATAACACACATCAAATCTTACAATATCGGGATTCTTATTGGCTCAGTCAAATAAGGTAACAGCTCCACGTACAAGTGAAAGCCAGTAATCTATTGATAAGCTGATCGTTCATTGAAACCTAACAAACAGACAAGTTTTCCCGCGATAAATAATTTTCTTTAGCTACGCTCTTTCATTTATTTCAAACAATTGCAAATAATTCGAATATGTTTTAACCAAATGCTTTGAAAACAATGAGAGACACAATTTTTCCAGAGTGTTTTTAAAACAATGTACCGGTTGCTAGCAAAAAATTATTTTGTTTCATTTGGGTTTATTTTGAAAATAAAATATGCGATATTTCAGGGGCAAAAATGTAAAAATCTGTCTGGTGGATTGCAACAGAAAAATTCAGATCCAAACGATGATATAAAAGTGTTAAAACTATAAGAATGAATTTTTGACATGTGTATTCATTTGCGTTTAAAAATTACTTTCGAAACCACTGCAAAACTAAATAGTGAGGCCTTAAGTTCAGCGCATGATTCTCTAGTTTTGATTCACGATTACGATTGGTATTTTTGTACATTACAACAATCTGGAAAACCCGATTTTTTGGTCATTTTGCGGTGCCTCGAAACCATTTGTATTAGTACGATATGCAAGAAAAATAGAGAAGCGCAGTTTTAATAGTGTTTTCTTATCGTAGATAAAGAAATGGAACACACGTTTAGTAGTATTTGTTAGACAAACAGTCTCCTGACACGCTGCAACACAACTAATGCACCAACTGCATAGGGCTGTTAACGACCTATTCACATTTAGGCCAACACTGCACATTAAAATTCCACATTTAAATACCCGCTTACCGTGTCCTAGTGGCTCTGCCAATGTATAAACCTTACTGTTAGAGAGCGGAACAATTCGCGGGTACACGAACAAGTAGGCTAGCCTTCAAGAATATATGTGTATTCAAGCAGACAACAGCTCTTCGTTGGCTGCTCGCTGACACTGTGAAATGAGCCCGCATTGACTTACATTGTTATTATTGGCTCATAATAGAGGTACGTCAATTTCGCAGATACATTCCAGGTCAGGTTGAACGCCTACACGTATACTTCATAATCACGTGTGTGATTACTAGGGCTAGGAAAAATTCACGAGTTCAATGACCTGCATGCTGGAATCCAATGTCCTATGCATACTCAAGCCCCGTCTGTTAGTTCATTGTCTGCTGTCTGAATGAGTAGCAGGTAATGGACAAATGGTAGGGCTTCGGTATACACAGGATAATGAATTCTAGCATGTTGGTCGTTGAACTCGCGAAATATCCCTAGCCCTAGTGATCAGCTGGCGGCTACTGCAAGCCAGTAATAAATAAGGAAATGATTCATAGAGAGCCACGATCTTATGGCGAAAAGACTTTTCCAACATTTGGTTTCGATGCTTCATGTGCACACCTGCAGCCCTGCTACATCGTCTGTTATTGGATGATTTTACTCTCACTGGCCTTGGCAAATTATAGACGTACAGACTCACAATAATCTTATTCTGATTGGTACGGTCAAATGAGAAACGTGTCTGAACAAAGACACGCTGCCAATAACCTTGAAACAGAACTGCCGATGTGCACGTGAGTCACTGAAACAAAGTGGGGCAAAAATCTTTTCGCGACAAAATCGTGGCCCTATTCATAGAGCTGCCGCGTGCTACTCGCTTGTAAGGTTGTAAGTCAATGAATAATCGATAGAGATGATGGTATATCGCGAAAATGTTTTGTGCCAAGATAGCCTTGAAAACACTGACACAACGTAGCTGTCTGCAGACATCAAATATTGCAATATCGGGATTCTTATTGGCTCATTCAAATAGGGCAACAGCTCCACGTACAAGCTAAAGCCAGTAATCTTCAGGTAAGCTGGACGTGTATTGAAATCCATCAAACAGTCAACTTTTCTCGCGATAAACCATCATCTCTAATAATCGACTGTATCCAGTGCGTGTACAGGACTGACAAGTCTAGCCTACTGCCAGATTAATCCGCGAAATTGGCGTACCTCTACTCATAGACCTCAAGGCGGTGTTAAATAAGTCGAGGGCTAATTGTGAAAGTAGCAAGGACTTACAGTTGCTGGAATTATAGTTTGCGCCTGAAAGAAAACGCGAATTTTTCAGGTCTCTACTTATTGTACGCTGAGACTAACATATTTCAACTCGCATGTGCCAAGTTTGGCGGAAAGATCGGTGCGAATCTGTGTGTGCACCGGAATTTGGTGTGTGCGCATGTTTCACATTGTACTTAATTCGGCGTTACTCTAATGCAGAAATCACAGACGTGTGACAGAAGCGACACGACTGCTGCGACCGAAAAACAAAAGATGCCCGTCAATTAGCACCGAGGTTCCTGTGACGTCACCGTAATTTTATATTATGTAATTTATATGACTTTTCCAATATCTTTGTACCATTATGTACGGGAAAAAGATCATACGGGTGCAATAAACTAACAAACAAACAAGCCACTTAGAGTTCTGCCTACAGACAGGTTTTCACACGATTCTTCTTCAATTCCTCCAGTCTTCTGTCATTCTCTTCACCTCGGTAGAAACGGCGGATGTGATACGAATATAAATTATATCGATTTTATTCGAATCGGTGTTCAATTTTGTGCCCAAATGTTGGTGAAACTGGTGAGTTGGTAATAAATTGCGTTTATTATTTTAAGAGGTTTATGCACCTGACGCATGAACGGTGTTACAACGTGCCGTGCCTATTATTTTCTACGCGAAAAGAATTTTGCCGCACTTTGTTTTATTGCCTTGCGTGCAAAGCTGCAGTTCTATACTTCATGGTTATTGGCAGCGTGTCTTTGTGAAGTGACGTCACTCATTTGACTTTGCCAATCACAACAACGTTACTACAACTTTACAAGTCTGTGATTTGATAGTAAAACCCTAAGACACGTCAGAGCTAAGACGTCCAGTCACTGATTATTAGAGGTACGTCAATTTCGCGGATTCATCTGGCATTAGCCTAGATTGTTCAGTCCTGTACACGCTCTGGATATAGTCGATTATTCATTGGCTTACAACATTACAAGCGATAGCTCTATGAATCATTTCCTTATTTACTACTGGCCTGCAGTAGTCAAATGCGTTGAGTGACAGCCGCCAACTAATCACACACGTGATTATGAAGTATATATTTTTGGCGTTCAACCTGACCTGGAATGTATTTGCGAAATTAACGTACCTCTACTGATTATGAATCAGAGCTGCAGGTGTGCACGTAAGTCACTGAAACAAAGTGGGGCAAAATTCTTTTCGCGAATCCAATGACCTGCATGTTAGAATCAAACATCCTATGCATACTCCAGCCCCAACCATTTGTCCACTAGCTGCTACTCAGTAACAGCAGACAATGAACGAATATACGAGGCTTGAGTATGCATCGAATATTTGATTCTAACATGCAGATCATTCGATTCGCGAAATGTCACCATCTTTATTAAGGATCAATTGTGAAAGTGACACAAACTTACCGCTTGTGCCTAAAAGAAAGCGCTAATTTTTCAGCCACCTACTTATTAGAAACCTGTTTTGTGGCCCATCAAAATGTCCAAAAACGTCTTTTTTTTTAGTCAGCTGTAACTGTAAAAATACCACCCTGATTAGTAAAACACAACGTTGGAAGTATGCGTTGGACTTTACTGCAAACTTTCCAGAAATAAAATTGTAGGGTCGCCGCTGTAAGTCCCGTAGAAAAACACGTTCTACGAAAACACTGCACATTAGTTTAGTACTCCGTTCCTAGAGGCGATGAGTTGTTTGACGGACGTGTTATATTCGACTTATTGGCTTCCTCGTTTCCGTAGAAAAAAGAACGCGTACACTAATTCTATAAGAGAGATTTTCGTTGGTTACCACAAGCAAAACACCACCTTTTTAAGCTAACGTGTAATTGTGCATTTATGTCCACATTTCGGAATCCCAGGGTGTATTTAAAGTATGTTACACGTAAACGGGGGGAGGGGGTTGGAAAACTTAAGGCTGTCGTACTAAAGATACTCAGTAGTGGCAATGAACTATTTAAATGTAATATTATTTTAGTAGACCTATTTTTAGCGCGGCACCCGAACTAGTGTTCGCAATAACGAGAATTATTAGTGTCGCGTCGCTTTGGTCGTGTTGCTCTGTGACGCTTGTATGATTCCAGCATACGGTCGCACCAACTACTGGCAATGCCTCGCAACTTGGCAGGTCGGCGCGGCCGGGCGGATCAGTCGATATCCAGAGCGCCCGTGGGCCATCGGGACGCGTGTGTTTTAGTTTCCCTATATATATGGTAATTGGAGTCGGGAAGCGGCCACGGCGAACGGAGGAACGGCACAGCACAGGTAATTAAAATACGTGTGCGGCGAATTTATTCCTTCATTCCACGCGCCATTAAACCCCATCCTCCGTTTCATGCGCTGCTGAAGCTGGGGCTATTCCTACCTAGATATAACGACGTGGCCCTCGCGACTCCCCATTCGCGGTAGAAGCGGGCTGGTGAGCAGGGCACCAGCCGGAGTGCTACACGCGAGGCGCACATGCTCCAGAACACCGCTCCCCAATGTACTAAGTTCTGACGTCTAGACTTGCGATAAGACGCACTTAAGGAGCCTCCCTAGATAGGTTGTGTGTGAGGCAGGAGCGGTTAGAGTGCCGTTGACCGACGTATGTAATGCATTCCAGGTCAGGTTGAACGCCAAAATTATATACTTCATAATCACGTGTGTGATTAGCTGACGGCTGTCACGAAACGCATTTGACTACTGCAAGCCAGTAGTAAATAAGGAAATGATTCACAGAGCTATCGCTTGTAAGGTTGTAAGCCAATGAATAATCGACTGTACCCAGAGCGTGTACAGGACTAAGCAATCTAGGCTACTGCCAGATGAATCCGCGAAATCGACGTAGGCTACCTCTAACCATCATGCAGAGCGACAGATGTGTACCTCTAATTATCGCTAGAGGCCAGAAAAAAATCGCGGGTTCGCTTACTTGTAGGCTAGCCTCCAAGAATGCTTGTGAAATCGTGCAGACAGCAGCTGTTTATTAGCTGCTCGCTGACAGTGAAATGGGCCTGTATTCAGTTACAGTTTTATTATTGGCTCAGCTACTTCCAGGAAGTGCCGAGTAAGTCAACGATCAATTGTGAACGTGATACAAACGTACAGGTGCTGGAATTCTAGGTTGTGCATAAAAGAAAACACGAATTTTTCAGATCTCCAATTATTAGAGACATGCAAAATTCGCGTTATTTCCGGACAGCTGACTAGACTCCAAGTGACTATAGGCTCGTTCGACGTCTCCCGCTGGCCGATATTGTCGTGACTTGCCGCGGAGAATGCTTACACGGTAGAGAGGCCAATCTCTGTACATACGTAACACATAAATGTTCGTGGCCAATTGAATCGCAGATTATGCTCTGTTATGTATAGGAAAGTGAAGTTTAGTCTGCTACCAAATGATAACGCGAATTTTGCATGTCTCTACCAATTATCGCCTCTCCTTTCAAGCCAGTCACTCAGCAGGCGCGCGGTGTTTTGCTATTATTATTTTCTTCCTATGGGACTTAAAAGCGGTGACTACATTATTTCAGTGCAGCGTAATTCAAATTCTAACACTTGTTTCTATAGTTGTTTTTTCGAATCCGGTTGTTATTTTTCTGGAAAGGCCATTTTTTGGCCGTTTTGAGGGGCCCGAAAATGATGTTTCTAATAAACGTGCCGACTGTTTAAAACTACGACATAGTTTGAAGTGTGTGTAATTCTTGTAGATGTACAAATATAATAAGCGTTAAATAGTTTCGTCAAAAGAAAAATTATAGCCGTAACTTGCTGCAACGCATTTGAAGGGCAGTTAGGGAAGCCCCCTAGTTACGACAATGTTAACATGACAATAATAAAATTAAATTTATCAATTGGCCAATTATTAGAGTTTACAATGCCGTCTAACACTATATATTTAAAACCTTGAAATCGTGTATTAAATTATTTTACATAAATGCAATTAATGGCTGTACACAGGACCATAGCCAGGGTTTGAATTCAGTAGGGTCCCGAACCCGGGAATATTGTAAAGTAACAGTGATATCCCCTCCCCCAACAAAGTGGGTGTCCAGCGGGTGTCCGGGAGTCCTCCCCCGTAAAAATAGTTCCGTAGGGTAAGTAGGGGAGTCTGGACCCACGTGAACCACCTCCTCCCTTTGGGTACGACCCGACTGAGGAATTATTTAATTTATTATACGAAGAAAGTGGCAAGATTTCAGAATTTCTGATCAGAGTGATTACTAGTTTCTTAAAATTGTTTATTTCCTGTGTTATTCCAATTTCCCCTGTGTACTAAATTTGGCAGAACAAGTTACACAAGACTGCCACACGAGTACGTTTTATAAAAGGCACTAACTGGTAAAAAAAAAAATATATATATATATTTTCTACACTGAAAGTTTTCGAATTCCTCAACGGTTACCGTATTCCTGCCCCTCCCCCCCCCCCACCTTTTTTCAGATAATAAGTTTTTTTTTCACTTCCAACTCACTTGCCTTGATTCGGAACACTTCTGTTTCTTTGTTAAACCTTTGCAGATCCTCAGACTTTCTCTTTTTTCTCTTCTCTCGTATTGGCTCAGCTTCTCTACTCTGTTTCTCTGCGAATGCTTGTTCTTCCCTTTGTTTGGCACAGGAGAATTACGAATCATTTCTCGTTCCAGGACTGTGGCATTCTCTTCATCCGCTTCGTGTATGACATCCCATAATCTTCTGAACGCTACCTGGAATCCCTCGTGAAGATTATCCAGTTGAAGGCACAGTAGCGAAAGAGAAATACTCGCGCGACTAGTGCCACATCGCTCCTGTTGGCAAGGTGGTCAACTAATGTACAGTGTTTCAGTTCATCCTTTACTGATGGAAAGTCTCTATCAATAGTCATTGCATTGCAGACCTCTTTATTAGTTTCTTGTCAATCTAAGCCATGGCTTTTATGTTGTGATACTGATGGGCCATGTTGTAGAGATCGGAATCAGCATTTCCAAGTTACGTGAAAATGCTTTAAAAGTAGTTTATGATCTCTCTCTCTCTTTCTCTCTCTTAAATGTGTTTTATCATTATAGATGCATTGTGAACACGTGAAATAGTTTTACGAATAGGCCTAAACACAACTTCTAACTCGCTGCTGTGCAGTTCAAGGGCCCGGAAGATGACAAATCTGCTTCCACAAAGGCATTGTTGTAAGAACACACGAAGACCGTTTTGACTACTTGCCACACATATTTATATTCTTCTAAAGTCCTTTAATTATTTGGCACACAAACTTTCGAAACGAGAGTTTCTCCGCTCAAAATTTGAAAATTCAGTCTTGTCAGTGTGAGATGTAAATCAACCGAACTGAAAGTTGGCTCGATCAGCCGTTACATGAGGTTCGCAAAAAAAAAATTGTACTTAAGGCTACTCTCAATAAATTTCCCGACAATCTTCACGTGACAGTTTTTTGCCTCTGGACGGTGAGTACTTCTCCATATAGATTTCCTTAACACGAGATTAATTTAGGGATTGGCTTGCAGGTGGTCCAATCTTGTCGCAGTTTCACACTGTTAACATTTTCCACTTTTATGTTCATGAGTTTATGTGCAGTATGAGCGCTTTCTAAAAATGCTGATTTAATTAATCTCTCAATTAACTCTTGGTTAAGGTTTACTATACCAGAATGTGAACAACACAAGCTTTAGTGTGTTGGGTCTCTCTCTGATCTACCACGATTGTACTGTAAGTTATTCTTTCTTAAGAGGGCGCGACATAGGTCTACCTATACAAATGCTAAAAACATAAATTGAATGGTGTATGCAGAAGGCAGCCAAACCATAAACGTAAAAAAACGGGCAAAAAAAAAACAAGCTCCTAAATTATTATACATTAAAACTTTAATAGCTAAGCAAGCAAAGTCAAGCATAGGTAAGATATTTGAAAATGAGAATATATTAATTAACACAATAACAATATTGTTTTAATAACAATTTTTTATGTTCTACCTTATGAAATGTAGGATGGACTCTTTCTGCATAACACCAATCAATTAAATTATTCCAGTATTTGTAAGTCAATACAGAAAAACTAAACAGCAATCATAGATAAAGAATTTTTTTTTTGCCATAGTGATGAATTCGTTTAGATTTCTCACTTGCATAGCAATAAAACGTACGAAATTTCGAAGTCACAGGTTGAGCGTAAGGAATACGAAACTCGCACAACAACGGTAACGTAAGTTCTTTCATTTTTTATCTTTGCAAACCGACTTTGTGCTACTTGCAATTTTAAAGTAATTCATTTAGTGTCCATAAGCCTGTAAAATGGCGTGGCGTATTTCCAAATAATTCTTTATGTACTATTTCTCTAAACCTAGACCTGAGTACTAAGCAAAGATGAAGTCAAATTACTGTTATGAGATCGCGAAAGGACTAAATAGCAGGTAACAAGGCCCAGTTATTTGCATGCCGGGGTTTATAATCACACGTCTTGTCCTCGCGATAAAACGTTTAAAAAAAAAAAAACTATATTTGCGTAGATGACATGTACTTAAGGTAGCTGCCTATCTATGCGTTAGAGACTCAGATATGAGAAAGATAAAAGGACAACCTTGAAGCTCATCGCCTCATCTAACCAAACCTGAACTAGCGTGCAAGCTTCCCGCCAAATAGTTTTAACCATGGGATACTAAGCGATGACAACAATATTTTATTGGCGGAGTGTAGTAACAGTGTTGAGTGCACGTCGAAATCTGAGCTTCACATACGTAAAGTTAGTACATTTTGAAGTACGGCAGTCTTAAAAGGCAGTTTGTTTGCTATATTGGAGGGCTTGGAAGCTGCGTTTTTGATGTGCGTAATGATTTAACGATGAGATTCCGACCTTGTCTGGAGTGTGTTTTCGTACGTTGGCACAATGGTCACACCTCATACGTGGAATAGTTTCTTAACGAGGCATATGGCCCAAGATGGTTCAAACATTAACGCGCAATCAGGTAGTTTATGCTAACGTACGATCGCGATTTTCAGTCTCAATGTTCCAGGTTTGAACTCGGTAGCGTACTACCTAAGTTTTTATTAGTTCGAAACGAAACTATGTTCAGCCAAACAAATAGTTGTACCGATCGTTTCAAAATCTTTAGGGTAAAAAATAAGAACAACAAAGTCATCTCGTTTTAGGAAAAGAATAATTGTATTGGCACTGAGCACTGACTTTGGCCTATCTATACAGAGAGGCTATTTTATTTGGTTGCACTAAGACAATTTTGTTTGGCTCAACTTAACCTTTCTCTTGGTGTAACTACCTGACTGATGAAGCTTTTCACCCATACGCAATGGGATTAACAGGAAATTGCCATACTTCAATTAGCCTATAAATCTAGGATGTCTTGGCATGTACTACTATACCACTTCGGTAATTTCTTTTCATGCAGGTGACTGTTTTACTATAAACACGTGAAAGAACGCAACCAAATGCAACAGCGGACAGCTCTAGTCTAGTTCTTTGATATGTATAGTGTATTTGATGCAATCATTGGTGTAGGCTATGGGAAACCATGTTACACAAAATTTCAAGCACTAATCGCGCCGAATAGAAATGTTTAAGGGTTAAGTGGGGTAACATTTGTCCAGCTTATTGGGAGGTGTGTTAGGGGGTGACTGAAGGTCTGCCAACCTATAGATATGGATGTTCAGTCAAAGGGCAATGAGGGTAGTCGGAAAGTATATAAAAAAAAAAGGCAGTTTGCGGGTAAGTTGTTACTTATGTACTTAAGGCCTCGCTTTTTAGTTTTGAAGTGGTTTTCGAAAATATTTTTTTAACGCAAATTAATACATGTATAGGTCGTTCGGAATAAAGTGAACACTAAAAATTCAACCTTTGAAAAATATCACTAGCCGTTACTTCATATAATTCAACATTAACTGTAGTTGCCTTACTGCTTGTATGGTTGGCAGCGAAATGACACAACATAGTTCCGTGTTTATTCGTATTTAAATACAACAATACTGAAAAAAATTCAACCGACAGCGATATAATTGTATTTTATATAATTAATTAACTTCTTTTTTTTATCAAACTATGTAGGTACACATCGACTGAAAAATTTATCTTACACGCGCAAACATAAAGTGACGTGTCCGGGATGTTAGACTTTTCCCGTCGTTAGCCGTTACGCGCGGAAAGATACGAATTGACTGGAAATAGATCTTTAGCAGGGCTTTTTCGAGTGTTCACTTTATTCCGAACCGCCTATATCAAAATTTATTCTTACAGTTTTAACACTCATAGGTAGGGTTTGGAAAATTTCGCGAATTCAATTACCTGTAGGCTAAAATACATTGTACTCAAGCCCCGTCTATTCATTCATTGTCTGTTGTTCCACTGAGTAGTAGCTAGTTGACGAATAGTCGGGGCTTGAGTATGCATAGTACAATAGATTCTAGCCTGCAGGTCATTGAATTCGCGAAATTTTCCAGTTCCTACTCATAGGATATCATAGTTTGTATATGAATTTTTCTGTTGCAATACACCAAACGGAGTTTTAGATTTTCGCCCCTGAAATATCACATATTTTGTTGACAAAATAAGCCAACATGAAGCAAAATAATTGTTTGCTAGCAAACGGTACAGTATTAAAAAAAAAAAAAAACGTTTAGGCAAAATTGTGTATCGTATGACTGTACACAGTCTCAAATTGTTTCAAAGCATTTGGTTAAACATGTTTGAGTTATTTACAATTGTTTGAAATAAATGAAGGATCATGTCTTGCCTTAACTCCGTTATCGAGCGAGGTGGCGGAACGGCGACACGTTGGACTCACATTCGGGAGAACCAGGGTTTGAGTCCTGATTTCATATTTCCATGGTTTCCTAGGATCGCTCCAGGCAAATACTGCGAATGTTCTTTGACGATGGCCATGGCCGATTCCTCTCCCATTGTGCCAAACTGTCAGTCACCATCTCTAATTACTTCGTTGTCGACGAGACTTCAACTTACATAATTGTCTACAGCAATTCTCTTCATATTTTTATATTTGTACAAGATATTTTGTTCTCATTTTAGACAAATTGTGACCTAATGTTGTTACTATAAAATTGTTTAATCTCTCATGGTTTTTGCGATGGCTCTTACATGTCAAAATATGCATGTTACGGTTATAAATACGAGACACTAGAACATACAGACATATACCAAACTGGAAAAAATTCACACTGAATAACGATGTCGCAGACTACAAGTTCTCATATATAAAAACAAAACAAAATTTTTTTTTCGTATTTAAATAAAAATGCTGAAATTTGAAATAAAAGTTTAAATGCTTCAACATTTTTTAAACACAAAAACATTTTATTTTGTGGTTTTATATAAGTCAACTTGTAGCCTAGAACATCGTTATTTCACTGTGATTTTTTTTTTCAGTTTGGTTTGTTAATACTGAAAACCGTAACATGCAATTTTGACATTCAAGAGCCATTACGCAAAAACTATGAGATAGAAAACAATTTCCTAAGAATAACATTCAGTCACAATTTATGTCTAAAATAAGAACAAAATATCCGGTACAAATATAAAAATATGTCGATGTAAATATATTTGCAGACCGTGCCCCTAAGACCATAGATTTCATGCTGGCTTTACGAACGCTATTCTTCAAATTCTGAAAGAGAGCAAAATTGCCACAAATATGTGTTGAAAATAGTTCTTTAACAAGAAATGCACGTGTTCCGTTAGATATTGAACTGAGTTCATCACTAGCAGAAAATGTACCCACTGTAATAGTCAAATTTATGGTCAGTAGTATGTAAAAAATTGTTTCAAAACCACCGACCCCTACTCTTAATCCTCTTAAATATGCTGCATCTGGGGTTACAAGAGTTGAGGTTCTATCTGTGAAAACATCTTGCAAGCGGGGCGAGCGTTCGATGCACTTTCGACGGCCTGTGTTGAAGTTCAGCAAACATAATGTTCTGCCCTCTGGCCCGAGCAGATAACCCTGAGCTTGGTGAAGTCTTCACAATGTGCTACAGTCTGCATGGGAGGATAAACTACACGAAGCTATTAATAAATCAGACAGGCAACGTTATCTGACAGTGACCCTGGTGTTTTCAAAGTCAAATTTATCCATTCCATTTAATCACGCTGGATTTTCGATTGTAATCTCTGGTACACAGAACAACGCTTTTACATGCATAGTATAAAAACAGCAAAAGTCTTCTTGTGTGGTTAATACGCGATGCTAAAACCTTTGCAGTAAACAAATTAAACAGTGATAACTTACATATTATACGAGAAGAAAATCTATCTAGGCTAATGTATTAATTAAAATCCTTCCACACGTCTGTTTATTCGATTACATGTGTAGTAACCGGACTACGTTTATCGGTGCTGGTTATAAGCAGGGGCTTCAGGGTCTTCACGTAGCACAAATTAATAATGTCGTATTTGCACGACATATGTTAGCCTAATGGACGTGACTTATGACTACATTTTCCACTTGCAAACATTTTTTACCTCTCAACGTTTTTCCATAGCAGCACGCCAAAGACAGAATTCGCAAGTTACCGTACGGAACAAAACAAAAATCAAGTGTCTTACGCGAATTAAACAATTTACACTGAAATTAGATATTATGGGCAATATGCTAAAATATTTAAAACACACAACAGTCCTTTCGTATGATTTAAAAAATTGACATAAATAAAGCAAATTGTCAACATTGTCAGATTTTTTTTTAAAAAGTGCAAAGGAATCTCTTTATGTACTTTTAAATCTTTTAGTATATTTCTTACAATATTATTTCTGTGTAAATTATTTCATTCGAGTAAGACACTTGGTGTTTGTTATTACTATGTTCCCGTAACTTGCAAATTTTGACTTTGTCATGTCACTAAGGAAAAACTATGAGAGTTAAAAAAAAAATTTACAAGTGGGAAATGTAGTCACAAGTAACGTCTATAAAGCGAACACTACACCGTGCAAATATAAAATTATGAATATTGCCACGTGATCGCACTTAAGGTGGCCGCCTGGGTGGATGCATTTTTAGCACTCGAGACGTATTATAGAAGTACGGAAGTGATAAGGACGACACAGCACGCGCACCACGTCTCTCCATAGCCTCTATAGGAGCAAGCCACTGAACTGTCGTGCAATCTTCTAGCCGACAACTCGCCTCTATGAGACATTCAGTGGTTATCGTATAATTTCATGACGCAATATTAAACATTAAAGATGAGCTGTACACACCTGCCTATGTCTGCTTTAAAATTCTGCACCAAGTGTTACAAGCCTACAAAAACACCTATTTACGGTAACGAGAAAACAATTATTAAAGATTCGCTACTGGACGATCTTAAGGCTTTAAGGCACGACAAGGGCAATCCGTCAAACTAGGTTAAAATTTGTAGATTTTCTTGGACGGTCGTTAGACTCCTGTTCCACTGTGAGTCCAAGGGCATGCAATGTAACACACGATGCGCGCAGAAATTGTTGTGCCGATAATCGGTTCCTCCTCCCTCAAGCTGCTACGTGGAGGTGAGTGCAGACAGTCTGGCCAACAAACGCAAAATTTCATTACGTGTCTGAGTTGAACTGAACACTTCGTTTTCATGTACAATGTCGCAGAAAAAAGTTGGCGATATTCAAATGAAAATACACGTCTACGTGTATTTTATGTACTGGTGCTAGTTTCGTAAATTATTATTCTAAAATGATTTTGTTAGTGACGTGGCAGTAGTTACGTTATACCTTTAATGAAAGTTGCATAAGTTAGATCACTATTTTAAAAAGATCAGATAAAGAATAATTACATGAAGGTAAAGATTTAACATTTGCGGACAATTAGCAAGTTCGATTAATTCTTTCGCGTTAGAAACGAACGAGATAAGAAAATAAAGCTATACACACTAAATAATAGTATTTTTCTGTGATTATATTTACAATGTATTATGTTTCAAAAAGTACAAGCTTTTTTTTATTTTAATGAAACATTTGATAAGCTTCATTGTGTTTAGTTTAATGTCTTTGTACATTTGTTGGTAAAATCACACGAATCTTAATTAGTATACAGGTGTACCGTGAAATGTATTTGTAAAATAATTCGAACTTAGTGTTTAATCAATAATTTTTGTACGAGTTGCTACAGTATACTGTTCTAACCATTTGAACTACGTACAACATTCTTTACACCTGAGGTGCTCAGATTTGTATAACTCCGAAACGTATTTTCACTGTCTAGGATACATATGTTTTATTATCTATATCATTTAACAATCTGCAAACAAATGGTTTCAAGAATTTGTCTGAATATGTCATTGATAAAAATGAGTTATGTTTTGAAGTAAAAGTTCCCTCCCTCCCTCTATTTTACTCTAAACTTATCCGAATGCATATTGCCGCTGGTTTAGCATACACAAATATTTCTCATTTGCAGTATGGCTAACGAATGTTGTACAAAGATATTTTCAGTGATTTCCTTTTCGGCCTTGAATGAATATTAAAAAATCCTTTTAAAAGCTACAAAAATGACGCACCTATATTAATAATTTCTACGAAAATTAATGTGTTAAACACTCAAGCAGATATTTAATACTTAACCTATATATTGTGTTACAGTCAAATTTTTAGTGGTATTTAGTATATAGCTATGATTACTTTATTAAAATTTTGGTAATTATGCATTTAAGCGGTTATTTGGAAATAAGAACTTTAGAGACCTAGAATAGACGGCAAAATAATGTCCATACCTTCCTTAGAAACACACTAAAGGTGTGATGTCGTCACATCATGACGGGAAAAATTTTTTTGGGGCCCGAAGTTACCGTTTTTCGCTACATTGGTGAAGTGCGGAACGTTAACTAGCCAATGTGAATACTAAAAAAAAAAGTGTATAGGCAGTCGCTAGGTTTCGTCAGAATCAATATTCAACAGCGCATGCACGTACATACTGCTCTGCAAACCTTTGTGTGTACGCGGGAAATATGTGGACTACAGTTGTCTCCCTCTCTGACACACTAACTTGTCAGTGATACTTTGGAAACTGGTAACATTATGTGTATTACGTAATTTTAAGTACATAAACAATGAACGTAATTTATATTGTTTCGTTTTGCTCAAAAGCTTTGTATTTGTGCTTTTATCACACAATTTCTCTCATAGTTAGTTTCCTACGCACTAGGCCGGAACTTGCGTATCCTATGTTAGATAGGTCATTAAATTCAATTGCAACATTTAAATTATGTAATTGGCTATTGGTTTCAAGTATAGAACTACTTTAAAAATCGTGATTTACACCCAAATTTCCCTGGGCTGACCTGTGAGATATGAGATATCAGTATAATGTTAACCGCGCCTTAAATCTTGTCTTTCGTACCACTATTATGTAATTAAGATTATTTTTAAAATACATTTAATTCTTTAAAACACGTGTAATGTTTGAAAATATGCATAGTTTTTTTTTTATTGCGGGATTGTATGTCCCCATATTTGAAACTGAACATTATAAATATAAAACAAAACAAAGAAAACTACACTATTGCAGCTACATTCAAATTCGCTGATACCGAGGCTGTGTTCTGGAAGGTGGGGGGGGGGGGGGCTGTGTCTTAAGTGCTTACCAAAATGAACTCCAGAATGTTAGAAAAATTTGATATTTTTTATTGCGAAAGTAACAGTTTTATGCATTTACAAGGACGACAGTGTATTTCCGGTTTCTGGAATTGGGATTTGCATGAGTAAGGGGCTGTTATGCTAGTTATTATTCTAATGATTTTATTCTAAAATGCTTTCTTACCAGTGTATTGAAGTATAAATACCAAGCAGTTTTTATTATTTTTATTATACAACTTATACGCAATTTCAATAGAAGCATCTTCAAAACATCGTTCTAAACATAATCTTGTAATGAACCAATTGAGAAAAGGGAACAACCTTTTTAGTCTATCAGCTGAGTGAAAGAATGTCGTCAATCGTGCGGTAATGACGAGAGAGGTGTCATTTTATTCAGTATTTATGTAGATTACGAATATGTTAACCCGGAAATCTAAATCGGTAGCTTCCACATAGTTTTACAGAAAAAGAAAAATATATAGAAATTTTGTTGGGTTAGAATATTCGTTACATACACAAAAAAAAACATAATGAAAAGACACCTCAATCGTCTTTAACGCAGGACTGAAGCATTCTCGTGAGAATCGGACTCTAGCTGATAGCTCCGGCTCTGCAGATAATCCCTGTCAGTTTTGGTAACATGAGTTGTCACTTATTATCCTCTCATAACTGCTCCGCGTTCACTCAAGGTACTGAGGATAGAAGCAACATATCTCCACAAGTAGATGTCCTGTTTTCGTCGGGTAAAAAATTGAAATTATTTAATATTAACTACGGTTTTTACAGGACCATAATCATTCCAGAAATGTTCCGAATGCAACATACTATAGAGCATGGTAAGGTACAAGTCTAAGACATGGTTTTACGTGTTAGTCATGCTGCATTGCTCTACTACAATTAACTAAATCATTTTAAAAAAGCTTATTTTCCAGATTTTCTTCTTAAAAAAGTTAAAAGATTTTTACACATATCAAATGTCTTAGACAATTATACGACATTAAGAAACCTACTTCCGAAAACGATATACTTTTAACTTCATTCGTTCTCTAAGAAATGATCAATAATGGTACACATGTTTCCCACTGTTTTACATACCGCACCGAGCACCCTTAAGTGCGTATAGGGTCATTCCATTTTAAATCAACAAATCGAGGTTGCTGCATGATTTTAGATTTTCACAGAATTTTGTAGGTTGTTGGAACATACTATCTAGAGTACAAAAATATCTTTTTTAGATTTTTAGTTAAAACATTTTTTTACATATACGCATTAATAGATACAATTGCGCGCTAAAATTTCGCTTTTTAGTACTTTTTGTAATTGGCTGTCATTAATTATCTAATTAACCTAGAAAGCCGAACTTGGCCTCATATTAAAGCTAAAAAGATGAAGCTTTCAAGCATATATTGTTCATACAAATTCTTTGTGATTTTTGGGTTGCATAACCTCTGGAAGTAGG
>PNEQ01023852.1:0-18225 GCA_003012365.1 Medauroidea extradentata | reverse complement strand
TCTTTAGGAGTAATTAAGGATGTAAGTAATGCCAAAGCTGACTCTCCTATTAGGGTTAAAAATGTTGCCCGGAGTTGCTTTGCCTCGGAGATCTTATTTGCTTCAACAAAAAATTGAAATCTTGCTTTATAGTGCCGCCAAGTATCTGGCTCATTAATGTTCAACTCCGGAATTTTTCCCAATGCCATGATCGGTTTCCCAGAACAATAGTGGTAGGCCTAACCTTAAATTTTCAAGCATGCATCATACCTCATGACTGGTCACTATCCCGCTAGGTGGTTTCACTTGCAACACCTTACTTAGCACAGTAACCAATTAATTGTAATCCCATCCTCGTCGCCAATTATCGTATACACAGAAATTAATAACTCCAATATTTCATTTCAAATATGCACTCTTTAATCCCCGATCATTATTCACTCTCCGCCCGACTATGCACAAGACAAAAGATCCACACACTCCAACACACACTACCAACTTCGACAACAGAATTTCCCAAGTCAATATATAACAGTTGGACATACTGTTTATATCCTTTCTTTTGTTGTGAATAAGTAAAGAAGAAGAGTAGCAAGAAGTGTGAGTTAACCGTTTTGATGTAGTAATGTAACAAGTGAGAATATTTGGAATCATGGTTAGTAAAGGAAGTAAAGAGTATTTTGTGCTGTTATTTCCTACCTAAAGAATGAAAACAACAAAGTCTACATACACAAACTTCATTCACATATTTTCCAAATTTACAAATACATGTATAAATTGCATCCACATAAAATGGTGAGTACAGACAACGCTGTGTACAAAATACAGCACAGTCGCTATTTAATGTTCAGAAGCTTATACAGATATCTTTCGTTTCTTCGTGGCTTTCCGGTTATCAGCCACAGTTAGGTGGATCTCTGACTCTCATGCCACTGGGTATGCGAGGGTCAGCTAACTCTGGTAACATGCACTGCATGAAGAATTGCTTGAACTTAGGAAGCATGACATTCTGCCATAAAAGTTCGTCCTTTTTAATAAAAGAGTCATTTTAATGGCATCGTCGATTATTATCTAATATATACATTGGGACAAACACTCGTAGAATTTGTGCATTGGCCATACCTATGAAAACAATAATTTAACAACTCTAAAAATGTTAAAAATGATAATAAACGCCTTTACTCATGCAAACTCATACGCTTTCAAGCATTGTTTGTGTAAAACAGCTGATTTCTCCCTTGATTCACTGTGTTGATGTTCCGGGCCAAGGGGTCCATTACGACGGAGTCCGTTTTTCCCTCGCAAAATTATGATTTTATTTTAAAGGTATATAAAATTCTCCAGTTACACATAAATAAATACAGCAATGATCACCGCATGAGTCTCAACATGTATATACTACATATTAAAAACCAGAATGTAAGTGGAAAACTGAAGTTGCTTTAAGTTTAAAAAAAAAATTACTACACAGATTTGTAGTGGACAGGGGACTCGCCTTTCACCTAGGCAACACGGGCTCGAACACGATGGAATCAACCCAATTTTTGCTGTGTTTTACTGTTGGTCATTAGGTTTTTTCCCGGAGTACTGTAGTTACGCACATCCCCACTAAATCTCGTCATTACTTAATATTCATTTAAATTCATCCTTATCGGCGTTTAGTAAAAACTCGTTTTATTTGTTAGTTAAATGAAATCAATAATTTACTTTCTTAGTCTCCTCACGAACTTCTTGAACGATTTCCTCAGACGCGACTGGTGTAACCTCTTCAATTTCTTCGGAACCACGGTCATTTTGTCGTGATAATCGTCGAGCAGCATAAGATCTCTTCATAGCCTTTGAAAGTTTGTTCCATTTAGTTTTAATATAACGTCTGCCATTCTTTAATTTCTATGGTGCCATCGCACAAAAACTTGTATTATTTTTTGTAAAATTAAATTTTACGTTGTACTTAACACAATGGCAAAGTTTTGCACTAGAACAGTGAACATAGTATTGCCTAACAATCACGACCGATCACTGACAACAACACACCACTGATTCACAGAGCACCTCATTTGAGGGCAGAAATGACCACGGCAAGGTTAGGCAGGTAGAAATACCCATCGCGAGTGTAGATGATGTTTGGCAACCCTGAAATAACGAGCTCGCTCTTCCAGCTGGATTCACAGAAGAGGCAGGCCACACTGCCAGACACTCCCAGACTTCCTGCCGCCACGTGCGTGGCGGGTTGCATTCGAGATATTCTGGAATTCCAGGCGCCGAGAAAACATACACTCTTCTTGTAATAGCTTTTCGGTTTAAATACTACGAAAAGTGAAATTTTTATAACTTGTTTTGAAAGTCCATGGATGAAACTACTTCGTGATTGTACCTATTTTATATTTTCATGATTTGTTTATGCTTTTACGTGTATACGAAAAAGACCATATTTAGCATAATGCACATTTAAAACAAAATTTTTTTCAAAAATTTTTAATTCTTTCAATTGATAGCTTACATAGTGTACTATTATCTCAAAAATTACCAAAATATCTCTTTTGGTTCTCCAGAAACCTATGGCACGAAATGTCGAAAATCGTAACTTTGAGAACCTATAATGCTGAAACTAGATGTTTTAGAAGTTAATCTTTTTGGCACAAAAGCTTGTCTATAGGATACCTACATGTAGGGATAATAATTAGCTATAAAATTTTTCGGGTTCAACAGCCTTAACCTTACTTGTAAAGCAGTTTACCTACCGAGATATGTAAAAAAACTTGTTCGTAACACTTGTCTGCTACAAGTTTGTGCCATTAACTTGTTGGTAACAAGAGCTACACTTGTCTGCAACAAGTATTTTACTTGTAAACTTGTCCAAATTCACTTGTAGTAACAAGTACGTATTCACTTTTAGTTTCGTGAAACACAACGTTTACATTTTTCTCACAAGTTTGTCATTATTTACTTGTTATGAACAAACTTGTAGGTTTGTGAAACAGGCCACTGGTTTATAGTAGTATTTCAGGTTAGGAGTTAAAACTTTTTTTTTGAAAATTGCATATTATGATTTATGTACGTTATTAATTGGTCTTGAATATACGCAGTTATAGTTATCCATGAATTTCCTGAAACGAAATATCGCAGATAAGGTGGGCCGACTGTATTACATAGATAGTGTTAGAAATGTCTGGGGTTAAACACACTGTATGACTCATAAAAGTTTAGAACTAATTATTTAAAATTTCTAAAATTAATCAGATATTTGCAGGCATCCATAATATGCTGTTTGTATTAAAATTGAGAATAACATTTCTTCCAAACATCACTGAGTATTTTGTAGAAACGTTTTGTATTTTGCAAAAATATCTGCCACTTTTTGGCATTTGTGTATTTTTTTTACCTACACAGCACTGCATATTTTGACATTTAAGCATGCAATGTTCTCTTTGTTATCATAGCATACCATACTGCAAGTTTTGGGATCAAAAGATTGTCTACAAGTTGTACGTGGTTCCAGTAACATTGGAATCATAACATTTACATTACTTCATAAACATACACTACGTGCACTTCAAATAAAAATTTGATACTAAAGGAGTAACAAACACACCAGTTTACTGTACAATGTAAACTGCAAAAACATACTGTACTAAGTAAATGCCAACTTGCTTTTATTCCCTGTTATTTAACAACTGTTTTGTGAAGTAGCCCATTGGCTGATAATTACAATATTGTATTTACCCGAATATAAGACGACCCCTATATTTGCCCTTTGGAATGGGGATAGGTTTATGTTGTCCTAAATGATACTTATTAACGATAACTGACAATAAAAAACTCAAAAACATATGAAATCCATTTCAAAATGCATATGCATGACTAAAATATGAAAAATAATAACCTGTCACCAAAGCAATTTATTTTCACACAGTATATTACTGTAGTTTCAATTACAGCACAATAGTTATTCACTTTTGCGTAACTACATTAGTTTAAATATAACTTAAAGGAAGAGCTGCTAGGCTATCAGTATGTAAAAGAGATAGAAGCATACGTACTTACGTGTTGTTACTTAACAGATACACATAAAAATATAGAGGATGACACAAAAACGCCGAAGTGCGTATCACAACATTTCGCTGCTTAAAGCAGCTTCCTCAGGCAAAGAAACATGACTGATTGCAGTGTAGCTGTGATGCACCTATCAGCCAATGGTTGAACTGATATGAGGCGGGAGATTCAAAAGTGTCATGTGGAAGAGGATGTGTAGGGGTTTATGAGGAGATGCGAGTGAAATGGTTTTGGGAAGCTGACTGACTGGGGATGTTATATTGAAACCTGGTGGTTGCCTAGATTTGGTAATGTAGTACTGATGAGCTAGTTTCCATCATCTGAGTTCAGAGCTGTTGCTTGTAGGTGGCAGGGCCCTCACCACTCTTAATGCAGTACCATGAACTAATGTCCTCTGAATGGACAGCAACTGGTTTTTCCTGTGGGTTGGTATCTTTCTCTGCTACGGCTTGTCTGGTGTCTGCTCTATGATCACTCATTCTCTGCCCGAGTGTGTTGGTGGAAGGTGATTGAAAATCAAGTTAACCTCACTTTTGGCTGTGATTGTGTTAATTTTGCTTTAAATACTTATTAAACTTGTGTTTTCATAAAAAAAATACCTACGTATTTCTCTAGAAACCACAAAACAATTTTACACTGACAAATATACATACATACAGTAGAGACTCAATTTTGCGTACACTCATTTAACAAAAACATCAATTTAACAAAAGGATTCTTAGGAACCTTTAAAAAAATACAAAAAAAATGTATGAAATATCTAAGTGACTTTGATAAAATCGAATATAAATTGTAATGTAGGTCTACTAAAAATACTACCACTGGCCGCAGTATGTACTTAATTCTCCGTAGATAAGCTTAAACCATTCGCCAAGAAACAAAAAAAATCATTAAAATTCATTGAAAACTTTGTTTGCTGGAGTGACTTTGAGATAAGCTTGCTTGGCTGAGCAAGCGACGCTGGCTGTGTTGCGTAACAAGAGCGCACCTAGATCCTCATCCTAGTGGCTGGCGAGTGAATGAGCATCTAAGTACCCAGTCTCCACAGAGCAGCGGTGAACAGCGCAGGAACTAATTTACTGATACTGCTTCGCGTCTCCGTTAGAATGTGTTTTAGTCTAGCGTGCTCTATTAATCCTATTACCTATAGAATGCAGTGGTGTCCAGATGACTATTTTCTGTCGCATCCCATGAAAAAACCAGCGAATTTACATAAAAAATGTAATTGTACTATTTATACAGACTTTTTACAACGAAAATATTACCGTAAACTTAAATAATTAGTTTCTCAGATGCTTAAAGTTAAAAAACGCTCAAGTGCAAAGTAATTTTAGCGAGCAGACCAACCAATTTGTTGAACGAGCGTGGTTGCCTACAAGCCACCGCCACAGGTATTTAGTTATTACTTTACAGTTTTATCATAAACTTTTAATTCAGTTTCCATTGAAATTTTTTCTAACATTTTTCACGGGAATTTCCTGAATTTCGATGGCGGAACGAGCGGGAGAGAGCCTTAAAGATTGACGCTAGCTGGTGTTAGTCATCATTTCTCAAGTGTTGAAGGCCCACAGGGCGGCCTTTACTCACCTTCTGCATACTCGCTAAGCGTTCCACTAGAAGTTTTTATTTTATTTTTTTTCTTTCACGTCTGAGGCTTACCTGTTGACTGTAAATGTGTTTCGTTATTGCTTTTGAGCTAACAGACTTTTTTATAATTACCTTTTAATTTCCGACAAAACATGCCAGAGGATTCAAATTTTATTTTTTGTGTGGGTGTGGGGGGGGGGGGGTTGGGTGCTAAAAAATATTAAGTCCAATTTAACAAAACATTGATTTAGAGTAAACATTTTCGGCTTCCATAGCATTTTCTTAAATCGAGGTTCTACTGTACATATATACTAACCTCAAAATATTTCGTTTTGCAAAAATAACACAGACCTAAATTTCTGGAAGTGATATTTGGATCAAAACATAAGGGTAAATATGGCATTTAAATGTCCTAGCCTACATTTTTAAGTACCAGTAAAATATATCCCCCAAGAGGGAGGAAGTTCGTTAATTGTCTTCAGAATTCTGTTAACAGTTCACTGCCATTACCTAGAGGAAAGAGAAGAACTTTTTTTGAAAGAAGATAATTAAATTAATTACAGTATATACACACTTCTGGCTACACAGTTAAAAGTCAAGTATTCCTAATGGGTCATTCATTGTCACATGTAACCCTAACCTCACTTTGCTGGCTGCAACATCTGTCACAGTGAGACTAAACTTTCTTTTTTTTTTTAAATGGAGCACCGTGAGAGGTGCCACACAACACAAAAATAGTATGATAAAATTCCTTATTCAAAGAATCACGAGCTAGTAATTTGAGTATTTTGATACTGCAAGGTCTTAAAAATTATTAATTTTCAATTAAAATACAACTAAACCAAAAACTAGGTAAAATAAATTACAAACACAAAAGCTACCTTTCAGGCAATTTAATTTATTAAATAAAACATTCGTAAAGTCAAAAAGTACAAACATCATAATTTCACAAGATTTAAAAAAAAAAAAAAAAAAAAAACACCAACCATGAGTACCAATCTCAGTAACAAAAACACTTCTATTAACGACTTACAGTTTGCAACATTCTCAAGTAACACTGCACACACCAATACTTTGCTGTGTGTATGTATATGTGTGTGAGAGGGGAAATACAGACATCACAGAGCTAGCCAGGTACATACATACTACGTTCTTACACATTACCACTAGACACACGTACTCTTTCAATTTCACTGCTAGAGCACACACATTGAAAACTATTATGTTTTGATGACTATGGTAATCATCAAAATTTCCGTATACAGTACTTAGAATGACCAATATACTATCCACATATACTCTTAAAGTTCTGTGTGCGTATCAAAGTTTGCAAATGCAAATAATTATGTACTTTATTCCACAAGCAAGTCCAGAAACAAGTTTTATAGCCTTTCTAGTGCTAGTGACAAACTACCAGTGTAACCATGCTAAGTTTGTAACTGCAGTTATTAATAAAAAGTTACATGGCAGTGTTTAGCAGTGGTTCACTTATCTCGGCTAACACTGGAGTAAAACACTGCATCATCTTTTAAATTTCCGGATATCACTGTTGGAAATCACGTGAAAAAGTTAATATCAACACTACAACCAAACACTTCACGCTTTTCTTATTAAAAATTAATTTTGTTAATGCCAGTAACTAAGTTCATCATTATATGTAAATGAATGTGTTATTAATGCAATCATATGGTAAAATATAATCATCATAAATTAATTCATGCTAAAATTTTTCAACAGTATAGAATTTTATGAACCCAACTTTTTATTAGTATCATGTAATTTGGCATAACGCTCGCCAAACATACAACAGTAAACGAATTACTGTAAAATTAAACAACTGCAGCCTGAATTTTGTAACCATTGTGCTTACATGCTAACACATGTCATTTCACTACAAAAAAATGTAATTCATTACTGGCCTTAACAACAAAATATTTCACAACCCTAATCAATACCGTTGCGGATGAATTTCCCACTCTTAAGATCCAATAAATCAGCTAGAGTGAAAAGCAAAAGTTATGGGCTACAATCTTAAGTTTGTCTGAAAAGCAATTGAAGGGATTTGACACAGAAATTTTCTGGTAATAATGTATATACAATAAATAATACAATGTACAAGATCAGATTTTCATATTCACATAAATAGCATAAGTTAGTGCCCTAGGGTTTGCAACCCAAATAAAAAAAGACACTACATGTGCACTCTCAATTTTCTCTAACTTAAACATCTGTACACTATTTTACAACAGTTCACAAGCACAGATTGTACAGAGGGAGACACCTGGGAAACAAGAGCCGCCTCCACAATCTAATAACTGTGGCACAACACATAATGAAAAATAAAACATGATAAATGCTAGGCATGGCCAAACCACAACTTATCCAGCAGTTGGGGCACTGCATGCAATGACGAGGTATGAAACATTTAACATTATGTACACACAACTAAAATGAATTGAGCAAAACATACAAAAACTATCGGCCATTAAATCTGACAAATATTCACACTACTCTACACTGCGTCAGTGATGATAAAATTCCCTCTTTTAAAAAAAATCAACAGACAATTTTCTGGCTCTGCAAATCATGTACCAACTGCCAACAACAGCCAACTTGTAATAATGACACCACCTCAGAATAAGTCTGACAAAATCTCAAAGAGATTTCTTCCGCAACCTTTGTGTCAAAAATATACCAGTTCTACCAAGTATTTCAGCTACCTGGATTCTTCTTTATATATGAAAACTCCCTCCTCGTTTTTTGTTTAGGAAAAATTATAGTGCATTCTGTAACTGGTGGAGTATCAACTCAAAAGGTCACCTGTCCATAATTCAGATTAATGTCTCTATTACTGTATACCGGTACTATGTTTCCTTGTCAATGAACTGACTTCTGTCAAATCTGACCAGTGGGTTCTTCTATAACTGGGAGTCGGGAAAACACTAGTCAAAATTTTATTATGGATGGATTGCCCACACCTGTTTCTTGCAATAAACTATGATACCAGTATACACATACACATTAAGTACTAAGGAAAAGAATGAAAACTCAAAGTGAGTAGGGTATGTTTTCACATGCCTTGCTTTCCACTTCCCCAACAAAATGGCAAGGTGAGTAACATAATTTCATACCACACAACATAATACTGTCGTACTCCCATAAATAAACTTCAAAATTTTCAGAACTTTAATCTAAAAGCTTGACAATACCCAACTTTGCATGTTAAGGCTTAGCCTTGCCACCATATTGCATTCTCACATCATTCAATATGGCAGATGAAGCCGAAGCATAAATTATAAGAGATACTATGCGTGCTCAATATCTAACATAAAACAGGCACAGATAGACATTACAGCAGGCAGCTAAGCACCTGACTACAGACTTGGTACTCAAACATTAAGCTACAATAACCACATCCAATTGGTGGCTTGCAAATACACTGGAAATAAACTGTTTTCAGTAACTAAACAGCATTACAAAGTGAATTACTGATAATCCACTTTACAGTTTATCAAAAGTACCTTATAAAATAGATTTTTATGAAATGACTATAGCAAATTTTTACCTTGAATGAGTCCTTAGGGTGCAAACAATGATTTAACAACATTACAACCTCAAATCAAAATAGAACCATATTTAAAAAGAGCTGTCGTTCATGAGGTACAAGAGTAATTATAGTAATGTTAATCAATATGGATTATATGAGAGTTACAATTATGTTCGGCATTACCATTCTTCAATTAGTGTAGATAATGGAGTTTTTAATGCATTTGGAACAAACTGGAAAGCAAGACAATTGAACTTTTGAATGGTACCATACAAGTTATGTTACAACTTAAGGACAAGACGTTCACTTCTATATCTCCCCTCCCCCCCTCCAAGAAGTATTAATGTTTTCCTTTACTCCCATTGGAAGCTCCAATACTATACCTTCTGTAGAATTAGTTATGTGACAGCGTAAAATATCTTCTGGATAATGTTTACAAAATTGGGACAAAATAATTTTAAACTTGCGATGGGATGGTTTGATTATCAATTCTTCAATTCTACCAACACTAATCCGAATATTGAGTGATAAATATAATCGACCTTCAGAGGTCAAAAATTCTATTCAATTCTTTGTATTGATGATTTGTGGTATACAGGCAATTGACAGGAAATGTTACGTAATTATATTTGTACATACTGCACATGTTGCATAAAAATATACCACATCTACCCATGTACGACACGCACATCATTTTTTTGTAAAAAACAAAATTGAAAATTTGGGTTACAGGCCATACACTGAAATCAAGGTTTCTGGACAAATAGGGCCTGGAAAAGTTGGGTTTATCATACAGTACAGACTGCTGGAAGGATTTAAATTATGGAAAAATAAGTGTGAAACCCTTCAATATGAAATTGCAGTCCGTAATCAGTGTTTATGCAATGCCAGCATTACCGTCAGCCAAGAAAACGGCTGTGCAGCTGCCGAGCTTGCTGCGCGCCGGATCATGACAAGCGGTGCCAAACCAGCGTGCACTTAGATACTTTGTCTCACTCGTCCCATCAATGAGCGAGCATCTAGGCACTCGCAGCGCACCATTTGGAGGGACGGAGAACCAAGACTGAGATAGTGATTCATTGCTCCGCCAGAAGGTGCCACAGAACAGTGTGTGTTCGCAATTTAATTAAAACCATACAGTGGAAAAAAAAATGTCTTGAAAGTACTGTACTATATGTTGAAAATGTGGAGTG
This sequence comes from Medauroidea extradentata, assembly GCA_003012365.1. Classification (NCBI taxonomy): domain Eukaryota; kingdom Metazoa; phylum Arthropoda; class Insecta; order Phasmatodea; family Phasmatidae; genus Medauroidea; species Medauroidea extradentata. The sequence goes on along the minus strand of PNEQ01023852.1, from coordinate 7,866 downwards.
CAGGTCTGATATGGGGGCAGGTGTTACATGGGTAAATTCAGTAAATTCACTGTTTCAGCAAGGAAAATCCATTTGCTGTTTCTGTTTATCAAAATTTATGTAGTCAACTGTTAGTTAATCTTGTATTACTTATTGTTCGTCATAAAAAAAGTGTGAAACATGATTACCCACATCTTAAAATTTTTGTGCAAAAGAATTTACAAATTGCAAAGTGTTGTTTGGTATAAAGCTAAGCGAACAGTAAGTTGCTAAAGGGATGGCTTGATACTGCAGAGGTACAATACAAATGGGGAAGGGGGTGGGAATGAAATAAAACATCAAAATTATAATGGAGAGGCTGGCAGTGCAATATTTTGTGGTAGAGATGAATGAGAAGACCAGGGTGATGGAGAACCAGCAGGGTATTAGGATATTTGTGCAAGACTCATCTGGCTGGGCTTTCAGATGATAAACTACAAATTACAAGCTACAAATAACAAGTTACAAAATACTAGTTCTAATAATATCTGTTCCACAAAGACGTTGGTAACACTTGTAATATTAGTCACAATTTACTAGGAGGAAGCATATAAATCTACAAGTAAACAAACGAAGGTAAGGCATTGAAGAGGTCAAGTGTATTAACGAAACATGGGGAAAAGAGACGAGCAACACAAGTTGAAGTTGTGTGTTCTTGCAAAACTAAAGGAACACAAGTCAGTACTATTTGGAGCCTTTAGTGATAAAATCACAAAGGACAGTAAGGCTGAGATGTGGAAAGTAGCAAACAGTTACGCCGAATCAATTGGTGTTGTTCATGGCAAAGAATGGACCTATCTCAGAGACGTATGGTGGCCTAATACGCGCAAATCAACAACAGTAAGTAAAGAAATTGTTATTTATATGTTTATAAACATCTATAAGTTTAAGGTTATACGGGACAACACTCCCGGGTTGTGTTGTATTCTTTATAGGAAAAAGTTGACAACGCAAAGAGAACGGGAAGTGGTGGTGGAAAAGAGGCTAAAATAAATGAAGTTGATGAAGAAGTGTTCAACATCATCGGTAACGATTCTCCAATAATACAAGGCTTGGGAGTCACGGAATCTTTGCAACTAGGGACATGTATGTCAGCTGAAATTCCTGAGACAGTTGTAGATGAGACATCTCAGAAACAATCATAATCCCTTCCACTTGACGATGTCATACCACCAGTATGTTCAAAGGAAATACAATTGCCAGCAACTTCGAAAGGTATGTTGTTATAGTATAGAAATAGAAATACTATTCTGCATCACAAAACGTAAATTGTATTTTTTTTGTGGAACGATTATTTAATTAACTTAACACTGTTATTGTTTATTTTAATTACAGACACGTACAAAAAGAGAAGTGATGCTCTTGCCGAGGAAAAAAAGAAATTGCAAATTGAACTATCGAAAATACAGATATACAAGTCAAAGTTACAAGCAAGGCAAATTGAAATATCAATGGGTCTACCAGCAAGTGAACAAACTACTGATATTCCAGTTCATGTGATTGTACAAGACCAAAGTGAAATAGCATGTTATGAAAATGTGAACATTGGTGATAGTTACATTCCACAGTGAATGTATTCCTAATTTGTAATTATTGACAAATTAAAAATGTAAATATGTATCAAGTTCCACAAGGGCAGATTTGTATATTTAACATACGGTAATTAAACCATTAAGTTCAAAATCCGTTGTTGCTTTAGTCTTGCTGCTGGCTGTAGTGGTTCGAGCTCGTGTATGTCAATAATGTCTGACATTTTCATCATGTTCTTCATTTACAACTGCTACATTAACCTCAACACCATTTTCATCATTTCTTGCGTAGTTGCAGAGGGTGGCACAACATTTTACAATTTCAAGCTGCATAAACTGGCTGTACTCGAAGGTGGTTCAAACATGGAAACTTTTCTTTCAATATTCCAAGAGCTCCTACTACTACATGCCGGGTCCCTTTATGTCTCTGGTTATATCTTCGCTCAGCAACATTTGCAGGGTTGTGGTGTAAAGGTGTCATAAGCCACTTGTTCAAGGGATAGGCAGAGTCACCTAACAAAACAGCATTTGGACACATTAGGAACATGTCTCCCTGTTTCATAAGTTGATACAGACTGCTGTTGCGAAGCACACGTGCATCATGCACACTCCCTGGCCAGTTTGCACTCACATAGTAAAATAATTTTGTAGCCCCACAGACAAACATGCAGTTAATAGAATGTTCACCCCACCTATCAACAAACTGAGCCTCATACTCAACAGGGGCATCAATAGGTATTAGAGAACCGTCTACCACCCCACACACGAAAAGGAAGTGAGAGAGTGCATAGAACTTCTCAATTTCTTCTGCAATGTTTTGTGGCCATGACAAAATGCGATTGAAGAGTGCAACATTAACTACTGCTGCTTTTATAGCGCGACACACTGTTGCCGTACCTACACCATGCATCTCGCCGATTGTGTGGTACTGGCTTCCACTTCCCAACCAGTGTAAAGCAATACATAACTGTTGTTTCGTAGTTAGAGCACCACTTTTATTTGTAGGATGTTGGAGTAGGTGACAAATTTCCTGAACCAATAATTCTACTCTTTCAGGCATCATCCTAAACCTTTCACAAAACTCTGCTCTAGACTCAAACATGAAGTTTTGTCGAATTCTAAACACTTTTTGCCTTGCATGTGGCTCATCTTCTTCACTAGAAGAATCAAACAGCAAATTATCTATCATGTTTTGTGACCAATAACTTATATATGCATGAGAAACAACATACGTAAAAGTGCTTGGATACTTGTAAAAATGTGTACTCATTACAAGTGTTCTTTTACAAGTCCAAATTTACAAAATACTATTGTGAAACATGTACTTGTAAAAGTAATGAAAATATGCTTGTAAAATTATTATGAACAGTATTGTGGAACACCATTTTACAACTTACAAGTTGTTTACCTAATATTATTACTTTACAAGTCATTGTGGAATAGGGCCCTGGTATAAATGGATAAAGGGAAACATTAGTAAGTTAACGAACTACCTATAGACAAGTACCGTAAAACCTTGATTTTACGAGGCCCTCATAGTGGCCGATTATGACCTCGTAAAATCACTCTCTCGTAAAATGGGGGTTAGGCTCACAGTGCCCCAGCATGACCTCGTAAATTGAGAACTCGTAAAATGGGGGTTAGGCTCACAGTGCCCCAGCATGACCTCGTAAATTGAGAACTCGTAAAATTGGAGTTTTACTGTAGGTGGCTGAACAGATTGGATACTTCCTAAGGAGATGGAAGCACAAAGTGAAAGAATGAAACACTTTGTCAAATGAAGGAGTAGTCACGTCAGAGGTGCCACAGAGAAGGGAGCTGGGTGCATTGGTATTTGCAGCCGACCCCATACTGTATTTAGAGGCATGTAAGGGAAACAACTTGCAGGATATGAATAGGATATTTAAATGACAAGGGATTGAGACACATGGTGATTTGGGAGGGGATGAGGAAAGGGAGGAACAGGTACAGACAGTATTTGGTAAAGGACAAAGGACACAGAGTGATTGGAAGGCTACTAAAAGGTGTTGGTGGCAAATAAGAAGTGAAAAGCATACACCAAATATGAGAAGCAGAGCAGAATTACATCCATACACTGAAATGAAAGTGGGTGTGCAGTGACAAAATGGGTGAAGGGTAACTTGAGAAAACAAGGGCAGGAATGTGACAATGAAAGAGACTACAGACAATCAGTGATAAGGAAAATAATGTGGTGTTCCCTAAAGAATATAGAGCGTAAGGACTTGTCAGGATGTTCAGGGTGATGAGAAGAAAAGGAAGGATGTGGTAAGGTTATGTTTTCAACTAATTAAGCATAATAAGTATCAAAGGGAGGAAAAATTAGTGAGAAGATCCAGTGTGTATGGAGAAGAATGGGATAGGCAGTAATGATAGTGCTGTCAGTGAGGGAGTGGAATTTTCTGAGGGACAAACTGGTAATGGTGATGAGGTGTGTGATTGTATAGTGATAATCTAGAAAGGAATTGAAGGCGTGAGGATATTAAGAATTGCCACCGGGTGGCAGCCCAACTGTAATACAATACAACAGGGTTGTTATTACTGCTCAAAAGAAAATCTAGAATCCGAAATTTTGAGAAGAGCAGGAGATATTTTATCTCTGCATTAACTTTGTCTGCACATTTATTTTCATACACTGATAGTAATTTGAGTCCAGATTTGAGAAACAAAACAAAAATTTTGGAATTTAAATTATATCTGAATTGGGAAAATTTTAACTGTCCCATCAGAAATTTAAACAAGTTTTCAGCTCATCCCAATATGAATCTGCATCAGCCATCTATGGTTCCCAAAAACTATTTCGCTTGTTGGCAGAAAGATATGATAGAAATTCCCCAATACATAACATTGTCTTTGGCATCCAAACACTAACTTGGCAACCACACTTTAACAATAACATATTCAATGACAAAATACATCCATTCATTTGAATGGAAGTTATAAAAAAATCCAGTATCACTTTTTCTTCACGTACACCTAAATTTTCCAGTTTTTTCCATCAGTTAACTGCTTTTTACACAACAGCTGCTGATAATTTGTGCAGTTATTAGTAAATAGTTTCTGTTGGAAGACACCACAATTATGCAGAGCTTCATGTAGACCTGTGATGATATGACCATGGCCAGAGGCTGTGATGTACCGGTGCACGATTACAATAATTGCTTGCTACTGCAAGGTTCTCTGTCGCGTCCCTGGTTGCGTGCCCCTCCCTCACATCACAGAGAGATTACACATTCCTCTACAAATAATTACTGTACACACAGCCTGGTGCAAACATGATTCACAAGCAAACTGCTACTGTTACGTCACCAAAACATTGCATTTGGCAGTTGCTGATGCTGACATTTACACTAGGCAAAGATTTGTGCGTGTTTTATAGTGAACCAAATACTGGTTCATGGTTGTTCCAAAAATGGAACATCACAGTAAGAGTCACTTACTTTTGTTTACATCTAGTAAAATCTTATAAAAATCTATCACATGTATAAGTGTAACTAGTATCACAGTAAAATTACATCACATCTATGTTACTAGCTTTCCTACCGTCTCTTCCACATGTGTCACAAAATTTCAATTCTGACATTAGAAACGTCATTAGGTAACACTTGTTTCACAAAATACTTCACAGTTTTGTTGGGTACAGGGGAGGAATGTCTAAAACTGTCTTGTAAAAAGGATGTCTAAGGGGAAGAGGGCAATATGTGCAGATAAAACAAGTATGTGACCTGGGAAGACAAAAGTACAGTTCTTGAAGTAACATCAAACGTCACATGGACTATTTAATGTCTAGACAAAAGGTCCACACAGTGATTATGTTCAAAGAGTATACTGCAATATGTACAATCTACACATGTGAATCATGTTTGACCAGATTACGTTGCACGGGACGACCCCTTCCCCCACTGCTGTACGGAGTATGGGAGAAGTATAAAAAAATGTACAAGCACTCATTGTGAGCAAGCAGAACTTCAATGTAGCAGTGCCTACGTCCACTGTCTATGTACACAGTTCACTTCGTAAGAAGACAATTGAGAAATTCTGCTTCACTTTCTGCCACACTGCAAACAAAATCAAGGCCCTTGGTAAACATGCGACAGAAAAACATACTGAATATAAGAATAAATTAAAATATTCAGACTACTTTTATTACACCTTTCCATGATAACACTTAAGAAGTCTTCCATTTAAGAAGTTTCCTGCTTAATAAGTATAATAATACTGCACTTGTCTATATGCACATGTACCATAATTTAATCTTTACAAGAAGTTTCCCTAGCATTATTTGTTACTTCATTAGGAACATATTAGCAGGGTTTTACTGTACTGTCTTTCTGCACACCTGAGAAATAAGTGTACAAATATGTGCTGTGCTTACCTGAGCTGGTAGTCAGTGTGAGACATTGTAGCAGACCTGGTCTGTGTCAGTCCGGAGTGCTGAATGCCTTCCTGGGCAGGCTGCTGTCGAGATGACCAACTCTCGCTGCCAGCAGGAGGTAGTTGTTGTCTCCGATAGGTGCTTGCCTGCCACACACACGTCACACATCCCCTCTTATCACAATCACTGATCAAATTGTTTCACATCACAGTAGTCATAAAAAGTCTTCAAAGCAAAATCATTTTTATAATGCCCAAAAATTCTTTTATGTTTGTATAATAATAGATTTGGCACTAATCATCATAAAGTCCATATTTTTCCATTCAATAAAGTACACCTGTGGAACATTTCCTTGGTTTTTATATAAGTAGGTTTTACGTCTCGTCAACAGAGACTACTACATATGTGGACAAGAATGAGACGAAACTGTCATGAGAATTGTTAAGGCACCATTCCAGAATTCTACTGAAGCAATTTTGGGCAACCATAGAAAACCGAAACAGAGAATCAAAAACCCCTGATTGCAAGTCCTAAAGATTCCCGCACACTTGGACGCGGTGGAGTGCGGCGGAGCGTAGCAACTTTTTCCCCGTGATTCAGATGGATCCTCGCACACGTGGGCAAATGAGTGGCGAGGTGCAGTGCACACTGCCGCACCCAAGTATGTGGGCTCTCCATGCAGCCGCACCACTGCGCCGCACTTTGCCGTGCCCAAGTGTGCGGGTACCTTAAGTTACCATTATGCCAAGTCTCAGTTCTCTATACTGTACAAGCTTTCTGTACATTAAACGTCTCTCCTCCAAACACTCACAAATGGTGGACCCAATGTGCTAGCTTGGAGCACCCCAATGTTCCTACTAAAATCTCAGAACACCATCGTCAACACTACTACTCCAAGCACACAATAATACCATGTACCACCAAATTCGTCACCATCACCAGAATGCTGATAACAAACACAGCCCCAGGAAACTTCTTACTTTAGTCCATTCAGTTGGCTGTGGCCAGTCTCTGACTGCACTTGTCTTCTCAGAGCCTGTTATTATCCTTTCAGCAGATACTACATGTCCCAGGAAATTCACTTTTCTTTGAAAGAGATGACATTTTTTGAGAACTAGATGTAATTTAGCTCTGTTATCTTCTGAAACACCGAAATCAAGATGTGTCAATTGTTATTTGAATGACTTCCTTGCAACAAAAAATAAACCTCACAAATGACAAATATCCTTGAAAAATTTTAGGAAACCATGGAAAACTAAAATTGGGACTCTGGACAGAAAATCAAAATCCCCCTGATTTCAACATTAAATGTCTCTCCAAACACACCATTTCCATTAGTCGTTTGAATGTCGCTGGAGCATTGCATAGTCCAAAAGGCATGATGTAAAAATTGCCAAGTCCTTTTTCCATGTACAGAAAAGGCAGTTTTCCCCTATCCTCTGGGGCAACATTACATTGACAGTAACAGCTTTTCATAGCTAAGGCAGAGAACCATTGGGAGCCAGCCAGGCTGTGCAATGTGTCATCTATCCGAGGAAGTGGGTATGAATCCTTCCTGGTCATATCATACAGCTGGCAGTAATCTACACAAAATCTTGTGGAGTATTCTTTTTTTTAAACAACACAATAAGAGATGACTAGGGGTGTGAAAAAATGGTGTAACGTTTTTTGCGCGAAAAAACACGAAAATTGAGTTTAAAAACGATATTAAACGAAAGTCCGTTTAAGCAACAACAAAAAGCGAGAAACAACGATTCTATCAAAAATTGTACAGTAACGAATACATTTATCACGCGCTTGGTTTTATTCTGCTTAAAAAATCGAATTTATAGTACTAAAGTGTATAAATAAATTGGAACTTACTATAGTTTTCTACCGCGCATTAAACATTCATGAACACATAACCTGATATATATAATGGACCGG